>PVJX010025702.1:0-26634 GCA_004027295.1 Dolichotis patagonum | reverse complement strand
ACGGGCCCAAACACACCTGGCCCAGATGCCGATCTCCAGGCAGTTCCCTGCGGATGAAGGGCGGGCCTACCAGCCCCAAAGAGTCCCGCCGAGATGCAGGTCCGCGCAGACTTTCAATCCAAACAGCTCAGGCCACTGTACGGTCTGGGACTTTCGGGTCCCAAACGGACAGCCTGAGATGCTGCTTTCTCATAAAGTAACATTTTAAGGTATATAAAATAAAAAATATAGAACTTGATTTGAACATCAGTATAATTTACTAAGAAAAACATTGCTCGTGAAGATTATTATGTTCTCCATTCCCATCTTAGAGTCCCTCATTCGCATCACAAAAGCAAGGTGGCAGGGAATCATAATCTGCATACATTTTGCATTCATCACAGAATTGAAGAGAACAAGACTCCACGCCGGTGTTAGCCAGGATGACCTTGTCCTTGGTGTCGACCAAATTATCTTCAAGTTCACATTCCTTTGCAGCCCTTAAGAAAAGACATACACAAAGCACAGGCTTAGAAGTTTTCTTTTCAGTGTATTTTTTGCAATTGTCAGGGCTCTCTGGGAAGCTCCGGGCTGCAGCCAGCCACACATGTGACACCAGCACTGGATTAAAGCTGTCTGCCCCTGTGCTGAGTTCCTCTCTCATCCCTTCCTCTCCTACAGCTGCTGTACATGTAAGGGAGAGTGACTAGCAAGTGGGAATGACCCAGCTAGTTTTTGCAGAGCTTGGAGATGCAGGAAGGAGAAGGAAGAGGCTGAAGCTGGATGTGTCCTGGGCCCCAAGGTCTACCATCTGATTCCCTAGAATGGGGAAACCATTGCTTCTGATAACCAGTCTGTCCCATCTTTTGGATCCTTTCCCCAGAAAAGTACCATTTACTGTCACATACTCTTTCCATGTTAAGAACACTCTACTTACTAACTTACAACCCCAACCCAGAAAGAAAAACCACCAAGATTCTGTAGCCACTCAACCTTGCCTTTATATGTGGCTCTTGTATGTGGTTCTTAACCTCACTGAGGGCGTGACCAGTAGCAAAGAATAGACCCTGCTCAACAAGACAACCCCCAGTGTCCCATTTGAGGGGTATTGTTCACCGTTTTCCCCATGACTTACTTCAGTGCCTTGGTCAGTTTGGTATAAAGACAGATGACAAAACCTGTTAGGACCAACACGGCCAGCAAGATCACGCTACAAATGATGATTAGAATCATGGTCCGGAGTTCAAAACACAGAGACATTCCTAGGCAAAGAAGTTCAGACAAGCAGTAAGGCCACCTCCCTCCCCACACAGGAATGAGTAGCCTAGAGAAGGAATGGAACCCAAACACAGATCTTTATGTGTCTAAACCTCCAAAGACTCCTCCCACTCTTCCCACAGGAGAACTTAGAGCCCCTGTGTAGGTAAGAAGGGTTATTTCTGTATGGAACAGACAGTTTAAAGACTTTTTACCTTTCACAGGCAATAATTTGACTTTATGTTTAGAAAAAAAAAAAAAAGGCCTACACTGGAACCAGTGGTTTTACTCACAGATACCTCCCAAACTGTATTCACACTCAGAAATGACTATTTGTTATATATCAGACTCGAAGTTCTCCTGTGAGGATAAACTTCCCCAAAATGTTATTGCTCCAGCAATTCCCAAAATCATTTTGTAAATTTTGTGTGTTTTACAAGAGAAAAGTATTCGAATTCTTCTACTAAAAGCTGTTGTTATGCTTCTAAATCCTAAATCTTAATCCCTCACGGTAAACCCAAATTTAATAACCAATTTGCTTAATCTGTCTCTCCAAAACTGGAAAAATGTGAATAACGGGAGTAGAAAGAACAATCTGACTGCCAAGGCATAATTACCGCCTTCTATCTTTTCCTGGATGTCTGAAGGCCAACAGTTTTTTAAAAATACAATTAAAATTGTTTAGGAAAACAGAACATCTTACCAGAAATGTCTCACACCTCTCATTAGAGAAGGAGAATTCCAATTACGAAGACCCAAACTGAAGAGCTCACTTCAGAAGCATTTTCTTCTTCCACCCGAGAGGCAGAATGGAAAGCCACTGTGAGCTCCAACACCTACCTCAGTCAACACCCATGCTTTATGACATCAGCTCTTGCTACAGCAGCTCTCTTTCACAGAGTTCTAAATTCCAGTACATGCTCAGATATATTTTAGCACCAATGGAAACAGTAATGCCTGAATATTACCTTAAATCATGTAATTCATTGTCTCGCTTTTTTAGATTTTGTTTGACTGCTAATTGAAAACAAATATGCAGCTGGGCAAGGTGGCACAAGCCTGTAGTCTCTGCATTTGGGAGGAGGAGGCAGGACAAGTTTGAGGCCAGTCTGAACTACATAGCAAGTTCAAGATCAGCTTGAACTACATAGCAAGACTCTGTCTAAAAAAAAAAATAAAACAAGCCAGGCATGTTGGTGCATACCTGTAATCTCAGTACTCAGGAGACTGAAGCAGGAGGATTGCTACAAGTTCGAGGCCAACCTGGGCTAAAAAGTGAGCTCAAGGCTAACCTGTAGTGAGACCTTGTCTCAAAAAGATAAAAAACAAAACAAAACAAAAAAAGTAGGATTCAATTAAAAAATGATAATATAGGGATAGTATGGGGATATCTAAAAGTACTTGTATATATAAATGGTCAATGAGACAAGACTGGTTAGACTTTATATTTTACTCAAAGAATGAAATATTATGCAGCCATTTAAGAGGGTTCAAATATAGGTTCATTGGCAACATACCATATACTAAGACATAAAAGTGTGAAAACATTACTGGATATGTGTTTTAGCCAGGTTTCTATGATTTCAACATAGTTTGACCAAGCATAAGCCAACTCAATTAAATGAGGGAATTATTTTAACTGCCACAGATTCCTGGAACTGAGTTCAGGATTAGTGTGTTATAGGGCTCTCCCAGGATACACCTTTCAGGATGGTCCTTTACCTGCTGAAGATCACAGTTGGGCACCCACAAGTATGTAGCTCCCTAACCCCAGGGAGAGGACTTCACCTCTCACATGGCCAGCTGCATACAGCCATTTGGCCAGTCAGAAACTGTACTTACCACAGCACAAAGTAAGCCACAGAAAAATGAGTTCTCCTGTTGGGGACTACAAATTATAAATTGACATGGTATCTGTCCTAGGGTCTCCTTACCCTGCTTGCCTTGTGAGACAGCTTTGGAATGTAGAAATCCCAGCTCCCAGGTGTGGGGATGGATCTTGGCTTGTTTTCTTTATGATGTTAACCTTGCCCTTTTAACCACTACTTCTATGCTATTCCAGGGAAAGCACAGGACACCCTCTCCTGTACTGACTAACAAAATGGTGGCTAGCTGGGAACTCAAGACCTTTTGTTCCTAGAAAGCAACTGAATGTCCCAGAATCCCCACTGCTGCACCCTCTACTTTACCTCTTGCTCTTTCTTTCTTTGCCACCATATACTGTAATACGGGCAGGAGACTGAAACCCACTACAGGGGTCTCCAATAACTGGCACCATGAGAAGGGTCTCTAGTCTTCTCTTTAGAGCCTTGAGGATACCCGTATTTATGATTTCTTTACAGAGTTCATTTTTTAAAAAGGTGTATTAGTCACAGTTCTGTCACTAAGACACAATATTCATCATCCTCAATTTAAGGGTGAGAAGCTTACTTTGGCTCCTGATTTAGTCCACAGTTGGCTAGCACCAAGGCAAAAACAGCATGGTAGAAGACCATGACAGAAGAAAGCTCCTCAACCAATGGCATTCAGGAAACAGGGGGTTAGGGGGAGAAGGCTGGGCAAGCAGCTATACCCTCCAAAGGCACACTCCTAGTGATGCAACTCCCAACTTCCCACCTCCTAATAGCACATTTAGCCATGAACTCATCAATCAATTAATCTATAACAAGATAATATATTGGGGACTAAAGAAGCCAGGTATCACAGCACATGCCCTTAATGCCAGACCAGAAGACAGGCAAGAAAATCATGAGTTCAAGGTCAGCTTGAGCTACATAGACAGTTCCAGGCCAGCATTGACTACATAGTAAGACCCTATCTAAAAGGATGGGACAGTGCTGAAGAAAAATGAGTTTAGTAAAAGAATCTTTAATTGAATTTTTAAAAAGCACTTGATAACAAAACCTGATATCTTATTTACTTTCTTGCTGCTAAAACGCAATACCCAACATCCATAACTTAAAGGAGGAAAGGTTTCTCTTGACTCACAGTTTGTTGAAGTTTCAATCACTAGTCAGCACCAAGGCCTGGTGGCATGCAGAGGGGCATGGAATAGGATAGACAGCTCATATAGCATGGCAACAGAAAGAGAAAAAGAGATGGGTGAAGGGAGAAAATACATCCTTCCAAGCCCTGATCCTACTGTGAGAGGCAACTGAGTTAGATAGAAATATTATAGGCAATCAAATAGGTCCAGGCCCTCAAAGGAACCAGTAAAGAAGGCCTGGTACCTTGCAACTGTGGGAGAGAGTGACACCTCCACTGTGGGCCAGATCTCAAGACAAGAGATAAATCAAATCACCCACATACTTCCTAAGGATAAGCATGAGGAACTGATATTTTCAATAGATCTTTATCACTCTAAGGAAGCCAGGAGTCACCCTGTCAATCCCTGCAGGAAAAGTCACTGCTGTTTATACATACCCACTTGCCATGTGACTCACTTCCCTATTTGTCTTCAATTTAATTAATTTTACCTGAGCAATGAATCATATTGGTTGGTCACAATTCTTCCCCATCTCATGCCCACCTTTTGAGTTCCCATGTTTTCCCCACCTTAGACCTACCTTACTTTGTGGTTTCACTCTATAAAAGTCCCTAGAAAAAACAGTCTTTGGCAACCCATTTGGGACCCCATGTGTGTCTCTCTCTCAGACAGAAACTTTCTTTCTCTCAATACATATATTCTGCTCTTAACCTCCATTGTTCCTAAAATTCATTCTTCAATTTTAGAGAACATGAACTCATACTGGACATCTAACTGGTTGGGAGTTTCATTCCCCTATATCATTACTGATTCACTTCCTCCAATAAGGCTTCATTTCCCAAATCACATTTAGCCATAAAGTCATCAATGGACTAATCTGATGCAAATCACACTGTAATGATCCAATCACCTCCCCCAAGTCCCACCTATAAGTACATGAAACTTTGGGGGACAGCTAGATAAAAATTGTAACACCTGACTTGTAGTTGTAATTACCATGTATAAAGAACAATCATTTTATTTTTGTCCCTTGTTTTTGGCTGCAGAGTGATGCCCTAAGTAAAATAAAGAGCCTTAACCATTTATCTGCTTACTTAAAAATAACTCAGTATAATAAGAGCAATACATGTCACAGAAAAACCAGAAAGCTAAGACAACTGAAAAATTTTTTATATACATCCATCCACCCACAGACACCATTAACAATCTTTTCTTGACAGGGTCTTGTTATGTAGTCCAGGTTGACCTTGAACTCATTGTGTATCCTAGACTGGCCTTGAACTCACAGTGGTACTCCTGCCTCAGCCTCCTGAGTGCTGGGATTAAAGGTATGAGCCACCATGCCCAGCAACAATTTCATATATAAACATTTTTCCCTACTATCTCACCTTTTAGGTTTTCAAAATATTTGCATATACTGTATACATTTAAGCAGAATCACACTTTGAATCCTTTGAATAGATTTTCTTCATATTTATATCATAGGTATCTTTCTATAGCTTTGCCTCATTTGAAAAAGTAACTATAAGGTAATTTTTTGCACAGGTTTACCACAATATGTAACCTGTGAAGATGTGTGTTCTAATATGTTACTATTATAAGCATATCATACCATAATCTATATAACCTGTAAAATGTGGGTCCCCTCTAATATCTTAATACTATAAGCATATCATAACCAACACTTTTAAATGTTTATACATGTTATTAGGATAAATTCTCAATATAGAATTATCAGTCAAATTTGAATTACCAGACCAAATTACATGGTCATGTATATGATCAAACAGTCCTGAAGACATGTGGTACTTGTGTTATATCATCTCCCAGTAAGAGTACATAAAAGCAAACATTTTATATTATGTCCAACACTGATTTGTGGCTGTGTGTAGTGAGTGTGTGGGGGCATGCGTGTGGTGACTGGTTGTTTTTGTGGAATGGGTAATTAAGCCCACGGCATTACATATGCTGGGTCAGCACTTCTACCACTGAACTACACCCCAGCCCTAAAATGTTACCCACTATTTTATGTGGTGTCGGGAATTGAACCTAGGACCTTACATAAGATAAACAGGCATCCCACTAGCAGCCTGTTGTTTTTTTTTTTCAAGTATTTGGAAGGACTTAACTAATCTCACTGAAAACTTGTCTTTACCTTTTCCCTTCAGCCTTGATCAATTTAATTGCAGAGCATGGTAAAATTAAAAGGGACAAAGGTACAGGACTTTTGATAGCCTTTATTTTAGAAAATGTCAGGGGAGTTTTGAGGACTACTTGTCTGGCCTCTCATAATCACCTGGTGAATAAGCATATCAATTCAAGCTACCCAAAAACCTGTGTGAGAACATAGAGGCTGTGTAGCTAGTTTATTACCAGCAATCCTAAAGAATGAGTGCTCTCTTTACTCCTTCTCTTTTGCCACAGAAGGTTCACAGGTGTCACAACTAAAGCTCTTCTGGGACATCAACAGCTAAGCATGGTTGACAATAAGTAACTACTTGTAAAATTTATAACAGAAGGCTTTGACCTATTTATTCATAATATAAATAAAGAGAGTAGCATCGCTGGCTTGTTAAATCTTCTCTGCAGCTTCTCCAAGAATGCATATATAAGAAGATATGTGCACAAATGTGCTTTTGAGTTGAAAGACTGACATGGCCAAAGGTGGGTAGCATAGCTCCGTCAAGCAAGGATTCTACTGGTTAAGATACAATCAGTTTATTACATACTATGTAATCCAAAGTCATTGTCCCATACTTCAAAAAAAAATAAATGACTGAAAGGTGAGATGTAGAATATTTTGTTACTAAGGGGCTGTTTTGAGGTGAGCAGGGAAGAAACCCTCATATTTCATCATAATGAAAGAAACCATAAGAAACTGACTTATAATAGTAAAGCAAAAGGAAATATCTCTTAAAAATAACAAGGGATCAAGAAATAACAATTCGGGCCAGGGATTTAGCTCAGTGGCTTAAGTGCCTGCCTGGCAAGCGCGAGGTTGTGAGTTTGATCCCCGGTACCAAAAAAAAAAAAAAAAAAAAAGATAACAATTCAACAGCTGCAAGATAATACAATGAAAAACAATATAATAACATAAGACTATTTACAGAAGTAATAGCAGAAAATTTCCCAAACACAGAATCTGACATACAGATAAGTAAAAAAACAATATAATGACATAAGACTATTTACAGAAGTAATAGCAGAAAATTTCCCAAACACAGAATCTGACATACAGATAAGTGAAAATGTAGAACTTCAATTAGCCAAGACTAAAATAAATCTACACTCAAACATATAATAATCAAGATCCCAGAAACTCAATACAAGAACAGAATATTCAAAGCTGTTAGAGAAAAGAAACAAATCATCTATAAAGGAGGGCCCATCAGAACCATGGCAGAGTTCTCAACACAGACCCTCAAATCAATAAGAGCTTGGAGCCAAGTATTCCAAGTCCTGAAAGAAAATAACTTCCAACCCAGATTGATGTAACTGGCAAAACTATCTTTTGAAATTAATGGAGTAATAAAATACTTCCCTGACAAAGAACAACTAACAAAATTCATGGCCACCAAACCAGTACAAATGTTACTGAAAGATATTCTAGACAGAGATAAAAAATGACCACAACTCCAAGAACAACAACAGAAAGAGATCACCGGGCAAGCCATTAAACAGAGGGGAAAACCAGGGAACCAACAGCAGGAAAATAGCATGAAAAACATAGGCCAAAACTCATCAGTTATAACCATCAATGTAAACAACTTCATTCACCAATCAAAAGAAACAGACAGAATGAATCATGAAACAAATTCCAACTAAATGATCTATACAAGAAACACACTTGGGCTTGGGGCTATAGCTCAGCAGCATGAGCACCTGCTTGGCAAGCACAAGGTCATGAGTTTGATCTCCAGTACAAAAAAGAAAATGAGAAAAAGAAGCACATTTTAACTCCAAAGTAAATTCACAGACTGAAAGTCAAAAGATAGAAAATAATACTCCATGTAACAGAAACCCAGAAAAAAGGAGGAGTAGCTATTCTGTTTGCAGACATGAACTTCAAACCAAGAATAATCAAAAGAAATAAAAATGGCCACTACAAACTTGTTAGGGGAAAACTTCAAAAGGAACAAATCATAAATATATGTGCACCAAATACAAGAGCACCCAACTATATAAGACAAATATTAATAGACTAGAAAAATCAAATAAGTGATAAGACAATTATTATGGGGGACCTTAATTTCCCATTGTCACAAAGAGATAGATCAATTAGACCAAATAATTTAACGAAGTAATATCAAAACAGAACTAATCCAGTGAACAAATGGATTTACTATATGTTTACACTGTTCCACCCGAAAATTTCAGTATACACATTCTTCTCAGTTCCATATGAGACATCCTCTAAAATAGACCATATATGAGCCCACAGAATATATTTAAATAAATGCAAAGGAACTGAAATTATCCAATCCATATTATTGACCATAATGCAATGAAACTGAAAATTAATGGAAAGGGAAATCACAAACACTCCATAAACAAATGGAAATTAAGGGGGAGTTTCCAAAGATGGTGGACTGGTAGGTAGCAGGAGAGAGATCCTCTCTGAGAGAAACAGCTTAAATGCCAGAATTTAACACCCTGGAGAGACCCAAACAGAGAGAGATGGACTCTCTCAACCCAGGAAGAAACTAAAGTTAAAAAAAACACTCAAATATGAGGTCCCGGGGCTACCATTAGTGAAGGTAAGATCAGCAAGCAAGGCGCACTCCTCGAGCCACCTGAATTCCCGCCCGAGAGTGACTTGACCAACTAAATTGTGCCGATGCGACTGGCTTGAGCAGACGGAGCATGGAACTGAACAGCCCTGCATGCAGCTCGCCCGGACCTGGCCCTGCACATGACCCACCCAGAGGCAATGTGAATTTGCACTGCAGCCACACTGAAGTCGGAGGTTGGGGAGCCCAGCAGTTCTCAGGGACCGGCATCAACATGTGGTGAGTGATGGGAATAAGATCCTCCCATGGGAAAGGGGAAACCGACTGGAAGACATGTTGGATTTGGGCAGGACAGCCTTAATTCCATAAGGAAATGGCTTCAGTTGTTGCTCCCCTCTCCGAGTGGATTGGTAGAATCTGCTTGGATTGGGCCATGCCCCTGGCTAGGACCCAGTGCGTTGCTACAAACTAATTCCCTGAGCACAGCCACACACTGATGCAGTGAAGGCCTGCAAAGGTTGACTGGCCTGGAGGAGAGGAGCCAGAGCATACTGCACTTGCTTGAACTTCACTCTCTGATAGCGACCAGCAGAGGACAGAAGCCCCTAGCCTGCATGCTCCAGAGGAGCCTTAACCAACAAGAAAAGGGGCTGGGAATTACACTGTACACTTGTATGGAAGGAACCAAAAACATGACCAGAGGGAGAAATAAGAAAAAAAACCCAGCCCCCAACCCTGAGAACATTGATCCAGGAGAGGTAAATACAAAAGAGATTGAGGGCAGCAAACATGCAACATCAAACACAGCAGTAGGAGACATAAAGAGATATCTTCAGGACATTGTAAGCGGAACCAAAACTGAAATATTAATTCAAATTAAACAAGAGATAAGTAGATTAATAAAAGAAAGGCTAGGCACTTCTCAAGAAGACACAGATAGAAGAATGGAGGAATACAAAAGGAGAGAAACGTTTAATGAAAAAAACAAGAAAAACCTAGAATTCATGAAGCAAATTCAAAGAGATTATCAGGAAACTAAAGACTCCATAGAAAACTGGCAAAACTGCTTGAAAGAAACCAAAGATAGACTATCAAAAATTGAACACAGGCATGCAATGTGTGATCATGAAAGGGAAGATCTCTTAAAAATAACAAGGGAGTAGGCAGTAACCATACAAAGGCTAGAGGACGACAAGAGGATCTATAACTTAAGAATAAAGCATATGAATGAAGAAGCAGGAGTCAAAATAGAGGAATTACAAAGGCTTTTCACAGAAATCATTAAGGAAAATTTCCCAAGCATAGAAAAAGGAAATGATATGCAGATGTATGAAGCATACAGAACACCAGCCACCTATAACCAAAACAGAGCTACACCTAGACACATAATAATCAAGATCCCAGAAACTCAATATGAGAACAGAATATTAAAAGCCATCAGAGAAAAGAAACAGATCACCTATGAAGGAAAACCCATCAAAATCACAGCAGACTTCTTGACACAGGTCAAGAAGAGCTTGGAGTGAAGTAATTCAAGCCCTGCAGGAGATCATCAGGTCAAGAAGAGCTTGGAGTGAAGTAATTCAAGCCCTGAAGGAGAACAACCTCCAGCCCAGATTGATGTATCCTGCAAAACTCTCTCTAGAAATTAATGGAGAAACACGATGCTTCCATGACAAAGAGGAACTTGGAGAATTTGTGACCACCAATCCAACCCTACAAAAAATACTGAAGGACATTTGAGAGGGAGAGAGAACAAGAATACGAGCATTTCAGGAACAATGGCAGAGAAGCCTCAGTGAACGGGGCAGACAGTGGAGTGGAACAGAAAAATAGACAACCAATGGCAGAAAAACAGAATAGCAAGGCAGAGAAGATTGGCTGTAATCTCTAGTATAAATGGCCTTGAAATACTAACAGAGAGAAACACAGGCAGAGTAGATCAAGAGATAGGGTCCATTGAGCTGCTCTATATAGGGAGGCAGTGGGACCCAAAACAAGCAGTGCACCCCTTGGGAGTGAAAGGGGAGGAATTGTCTAAAAAAGGGAGGCAGAGGATATTGTTAATTGGGTAACAAGATTTAAAATTTACATTATTCTCATTACTCTGCTTGGATGGATTATGTGCTGTTCCAGTTTGTCTACTTACGCTAGACTTGAGGACATGGTCATCTATCCCCAAAATAAGAGGACATATTATGGTAATCATCCTTAATTTTCTATCAACTTAATCTGAAGCCCTTTATAACTTATACTGTCTTATTATGACTGACCATATTTGAATCTGGGTTGTTAGATTGCTATTTTATATTGACTGATTTTATTTAAATCTGTTATGATTTATATCATCAAGTCTAAGAGTATAGGCAACCACACTGAAGATGACAAGATTTATTAAGATACCCACTCTGGTTTGATTATTACTTGCTTTTGAAGTCTTATAATGTCTCCAATGCTTTGTTTTTGTTAATGTTGTTATATACTGCTGAGACATCATGGTAACCATTGTAGATCACCTTGTATTGAGGTTATATATGACTTTTTTGCTTCATGCTTTTCTAGGAATTGTTTTGTTTTATGTTGCTTTGTTTTGTTTTTACCTCTAGTACAGAAGGATACATATACATTTAGAGACTCATGCATGTGTAGAGCTTATAAACAGTTTACAAGAACCAGCTATATAACACATGTTGAAATGAACAACTACTTTGAAGAAAAAGAGACACTACAGTATCCAGTGCTGATTCCATAATGTCATGATGTGTAATCCAGCAAAATTATCATTCTTTGTTCCAAGTGACTTTAGCTTGTTTTGTTTTGTTTAAGTTCAACACACATGAATGTATGGACAGCTGCTTTTAGGAGAATGAGAGACACTATGACAGCCATTCTCGGCTTCCCTATTGTCTGGTCTTGAAGACCTGAAACGCCCTCCTTGTCCTGCTCAGATCAATTCCATACTATGTTGTTTCATGTGAATTCTGTGTATGTGACAATATGGACAACTATTTGGAAGAAAACAAGAGTCAATATGATAGAGAATAAATATCTCCAATTGTCTCGTTTTGTAATTTATGTCCCTTACATTGCTTTCTTGTGATCCACTTTATTCTGTTTTGTTGCGTTTAATTTTACCCTTTTGATATAATTGAATGTATATTTGAGTGGGTAAGATGGATGACCATATTGCTGTTTTTTTTGTCAGATCGTGGAACAGAACTGTTAACAGACTCACTGCTTGAATGTCTACTTTACATGTTTTAACTTTATAATTTGAACAACTATTTCCAAGAAGTCAGTATGTAATTTGTGAAGTAATAATCTCTTAGGTTTTTTTGTTGTTGTGCTTTTCCTTTTTCCTTGGAATTCTGTATTGTTGCTACCCTTTATTCTGTTTTGGTTTTTTTTCTTTCTTCTCTTTAAATAAAATTTTTAAAAAATGGAAATTAAATAACACCATCCTGAAAAACCAGTGGGTTACAGATGAAACTAAAGAAGAAATTAAACAATATATATAATTAAACAAAATGTAGATACAACATACTGGAACCAGTGGGATGCAATGAAAGCAGTCCTCAGAGGAAAGTTTATAGCAGTGAATTCCTGCATCATGAAGATAGAATGAGCACAAATAACCTAATGTTGCACCTGAAGCTTCTAGAAAAAGAAGAGTAAGCCAAGCACAAAATTCATACAAGAGATGAAATTATAAAGATCAAAGCAGAAACTAAAGTCAAAATGGATCAAGGATCTAAATATTAAAACAGAGACACTAAATCTACTGGAAGACAAAGTAGGTAAAAGCATTGGAGACATAGGGTTAGGGAGAGATTTCATGAATAAAACACAAACCGCATGGGAAATACGTCAAAGACTCAACAACTGGGATCTCATATTACTAAAAAGTTTTTGCACTTCAAAAGAAATCACCAACAAAGTGAAAGGAAAACCCACAGAATGGGAAAAAAATCTTAGCCCAAAATCCCTCAGACAAAGGACTTATATCCAAAATATATAAAGATCTGAAAAACACTAAGCCCCCCAAATTCAAGGATCCTCTCCAAAAAGGGGCATTGGAGATGAACACACAGTTCTCAGATGAAGATACACAAATGGCAAATAAATACATGAAAAAATGCTCACCATCACTGGTCATTCGAGAAATGCAAATTAAAACAGCATTGAGATTTCATCTCACCCCAGAAAGAATGGCTGCCATCAAGAAAACAACAGATAACAAATGTTGGTGAGGATGCGGGAAAAAAGGAACATTCCTCCACTGTTGGTGGGAATGAAAACTGGTGCAACCACTGTGGAAATCAGTATGGATATTCCTCAAAAAACTAGGATTGGAAATTCCATTCAATCCAGCTATTCCCCTCCTGGATATTTTCCCAGAAAAATTGAAAATGTCAGGTTACAAAGATATATGGGCACCTATGTTCATAGCAGCACAATTTGTGATAGCTAAATCTTGGAAACAACCAAAAGGCCCATCAACTGCAGAGTGGATGAAAAAAATGTGGTATTTTTATACAATGAAATACTACTCAGCCATAAAAAATGATGATCTTGCGGTCTTTATAGGTAAATGGAGCCAACTTAAAAATATCCTCAGTTAAATAAACAGGACTCACATAAGTAAATATCACATTATCTCTCTATTATGAAAGATAACAAAAACTGACCCAATACTGGGATCCAAAGAATATGATAGATATTGTGAAAGTGAAAGGGAAGGAAAGTGCTCTAAATAGTATAATGAAATGTATAGTGTGTAAGATAGTTGACCATATTACTGAATTTCTGGTGGAACATTGAACAGAAGGATTTGTGCTGTCCATGTTTGAGTATCTAGTCACTATTTATGCTTTGATTTTGTAAATTTGGCAACTATTTTTGAACAACAATGAGTCATGTATCCACTAGTGACTCTACTATGAGAATTCTTTTGTGCATTTGAATGCCTTGAACTCAGTATTGTTCTACCCTTTTCTGCTTTTCTATTCTCTTTCATTTTCTTTCATGTCTTTGAAAAAAGAAAAAGAAAATGTGCAATATAACAACCATTGTTAAATTTCTTTCATTCTGTTGTGAAAACCTATATTGACATTGTCTTGAGTTTGTTGTTGTTTATGCCTTTTGCTTTTTGTTGTTTTCTGACTTTTCTCTTTTTAAAATTAAAAAAAATCAGAGCAGAAATTAATGCAATTGACTAAGGAAACAATACAGAGTGTTAATGAATAGAAGAGTTGGTTTTTTTAAAGAATAAATAATATTGATAAACCCTTAAACAAGCTTATCAAAAAAAGGAAAGGAAAGACTCAAATACATGCACTGAGGAATGAAAAGGGTGACAGAACCTGTGGAAGATCAGAAGATTCAGAAGATCATCAATACCTACTTTAAAAATCATACTTTCATAGGATGGAAAACACAGAAGAAATGGACAGATTCCTGGATACATGTGAAGTACCAAAGCTGAACCAAGAAGATATAAAAATTTTGAATAACCCAATATCAGGTAGTGAAATTAAAAATGTAATTAAAACTTACCAACAAAAAAGTCCATGTCCTGAAGGATTCACTGCTGAATTCTACAAGAAATTTGGAGCAGATTTAATGATAATACTCATTGCTGTAGACAGGTCTTTCTCATTTTCTCTCACTGGGATGTATTTTACATGGACCCACAAAAGTCTTCAATGCATCTTCTGGCTCATTAGAAACTGGAAAAAGAGGTTTTTCTCTCAATACATCAGAAACATTCTCATGAGAGAAAACTTAAATAAATGGAGAATCATATAGTGTTTCTAATTATGAAATTTAAATGCTTCATGATAGGTATATATGAAATATTTTTTAGATTCCTGAAATATTTTTTAGATTCCTGAAGATATATTCATAATCATCACAAGCTATTTTCTGCATCTGAAAGATAAATTCATTGATTTTTGTCATCTTCCCATTTTTAAAGAATGTCACTATTTCTGTTTCAATAAAGGGCCCTGACACTGCTGTGTAAATGTTTACAATAAGTATTTTCTATGATGTATCTGTCCATTTCTTAGGGTAAAGGACAAAAGGCCTCGCCCTCGCTTCTCAATCTGCCGTGTGGAAAGATGGGAGGTAGGCAAGGAGGCAACCTTAAGGCAGTCTGGGCTGCGTGGTAGTCAGGTCATCTAGTCAGGTCATCTAGTAATGTACAGAGCTCCCTTTGTGATTCCTGAGCCTTTAGTGAAAACCTGATTCTAATATCACAACCTTGGCTCACCTGTGCTGTAGACAAAGCACAGGCTACGCCATGGTTAGTCTAAGTTAAAAACAGATAGCCTAAGGGAAACTGCGGGGAACAAAGACAAAACAGCGGTAGCAACCCCACTTCAGTGGTATCTTCCGTTGACCATGACTGAACAAGTAACCTTTCTTGGGAGGGGGGTTAGAAGTGTATTAGGGCAGGATTTCCTGAGAAGTGGTACTTCTACCACATCCCTAAGAATGAAACACAGTGTTGTGGAACCCATTCCGGATACAATGAATCGGAACATTTTGAGGTTTCCCAAGTGATTCCTACGCTGAGGTAGGCTGAAGCATCACTGTGAACCGCTCATTGCTCTACGGGGTGAGAGCCTGTGAAGCAGGTCCCTGAGACCCAATCAGGGGATCTGTGGTGCCAAAACCTTTCTCACAGTATACTAAGTATTAACATGTTCCTTCTTTTGTTCCCTCTTGAATGTAGTTTAATGGTCTTCCAGGGGCTACCTGACACATGACATCAGAGAACAGTGCATGCAGAAGCAGATAAAAATTACAGCTGTACTCTAAGTCAGATAGTGAAGGCATCTGCAGAGAAAAAAAATACAATGTCATTTTTCTTACACAATTTTTTTTATGTTTTGAAAGTAACATTACTAAGAAATGGGGTCTCCTGTACCACTCAAGCTAGCCCAAACATTTTTGTTAATTTATACCATATTAATATTTTGTTTGTTTGTTTGTTTGTGACAAAGTCTCACTATGTAGTTCTGGATGTCCTTGAAGTCACTATGTAGGCCAGGCTGCCCTCAGACTCACAGTGATCCTCCTGCCTCAGCCTCCCAAGTACTGAGATTCTACAAGATACAGCTATTAAATTAAGATTTTTAAATAAACAGCTTTTTAATATGTTTTGTGTTGATTAATTGGTTTTTAAAAATAAATATATTTTTTCTTCTGATTAGTCTTGGAAAAAATGTGATGACTATAGCATCCAGTCATTTTACTTTCCTAACTTGTAATAATTAAAAGTCTCTTCATCAGGAGAGAATTAACCAAAAGTTCAGCAAATTGGACTTGTTTCTCCCAGCTTTTCATGTCAACTCTCAACTATCATTTCATCTGCTAAGTTTCCAGTCTCTCAAAAACCAATATTATGATGTTCAAACTGGAAGGGGAACTAGGGAGGGAAAAGAAAGAAGGAAAGGAAGGGAAAAGGAAAAAAGAGAACAGAAAGAAAAAATTGAAACAAAGCATTTGTAAATAAGGAAAGGAAGATGGATCTAATGGAGGGATGAGAAAAGGGAAAAAAGAAGAAGAAAGATGTATCATGTACAAATTCGATATGATGAATGTTGCTATACATATCTAACATATCAATAAAATTAATTTTTAAAATACTGTGAAAGTGCTTTAAAAGGTTTGGCAGTGTGTTTTGTTTTTTTTTTTTTTTTTTAGTCTCTGAATGATTACAGCATTCTGTAAATCTGCTTCCTCCAGAGTGAGTGTTCATCTGACAGTCTGAGCAAAGGAAGGGCTGTTGCAGGGAGAAGGGAGGATGTCTCTAAGATCTGCAGTATTTTCCAGTGAAGTCTTTGACGTGGCTTACCCTGTGAGAAATGTTAAACTTCTGGACAATCCTTTGCCCATTGGCTATTCATATCTGTAGATGAGTGATGGACTCCTAGTTTGGTCAATGAAACTCCCGACAAATTATTTTTATTTTCAACAGCCTGTGTGTGTTTGAGACAGGCTCTCATTTTGTAGCCCAGGCTGGCTTTGAATTCATGGCAATTATCCTGCTTCATCCTCCCAGTTGTTGGAATTGCAAGCTTGCACCACCATGGCCAGCTTCAACAGTACTTGTTCTAGAAATAATTTTTGGTGTGGCACTTCCCAGTCCATGACCCTGACTTGAGAAGGGTTACAATGCAGACTCCCTACATATATACACTTCTTTTTTCTTGTCTTAGACTTTAACATATACCTCCTCCATACTATGTACTAGTTTACACTCCCATCAACTGTCAGAAAGCATTCCTCTCCTCCCCCCACCTGTTCAGTATGTTATTATCTGTTTTTCAAAATTTCTTACATTTAGTCAATCTTTTTGGAATGAGATGGAATCTCAGTGTTGTTAAATTTGCATTTCTCAGATGGCCATCAGTGTCGAACATTTTTTTCACATATTATTTGGTCATTTGTCCTTCTTAATCTGAGAAATGTCTATTCATTTCACATGCCCATTTTTTGATTGGGTCTCTGTATTAGGAGGGCCTGGGTTTTTTTTAGTCCTTTATATATTCTAGATAGGAGTCTTTTGTCTGATGAGTAGCTGAAAAAAAAATTCCCATCCTGTGGGTTGTCTCTTGTTGATGGTTTCCTTTGCTGTGCAGAAGGCTGCTTAGGTTTTGTTCTGATTTTGGTTTATTTGCTTGCTTTGGTTTTTTATAACAGGGTCTCACTATGTAGCCCAGGCTGACCTTGAACTTGTGGCAATCCTTGTCTCAGCCTTGTGAGCTCTAGGATTAGACTGTGAAGTTTTTTAACTTCATGCGATCCCATTTGTTAATTCTTGGTATTATTACTTGTGCAACTAGGGGTCTGTTTGAAAAGTCTTTGCCTATGCTTACATCTTCAAGAATTTTCCCTATTTTGTCACACAGAAAATTAAGTGTTTCTTTTTTTAATATTTGGATCTTTGATCCATTTTTATTTTAACATATTTTATGGTGAGAAGTATGAGTCTAGATTCAATCTTCAACATATGGAGAGCCAGTTTGCCCAGCACCATTTGTTAAAGAAGCTATCTTTCCTCCAATGAAAATATTTGGACAGTTCATCAAAGATTAGGTAGCCAAGTGTGCCTGGAATTATTTCCACATCCTCTACCCTGTGTCATAGATCTACAAGTCTGGTGTGGATTTGTTTTGTTTTGTTTTGCTTCAGTTTTTACAATACCATGCAGTTTTTATCACTGTAGCTTTGTAGTCTATCTTGAACTGTAATATCTCCTGTCTTTCCCTTGTTGCCCAGAATTATTTTTGCTATTCTAAGTATCCTCTGGTTCCACATGAATTTTACAATTGTTCTCCCTAGTTTCATGAAGAATGCTCTTGGTGTTTTGATTAGGATTGTGTTTAATCTGTATAACAGTTTTGGAAGTATAGATATTTTGACTATATTGTTTCTGCCCATCCAGGAACAAGAGATATCTTTCCTTTTTTTTTTTTTTTTTTTTTTTTTTGGTATGGCAATGAGTCAGGCCCTCGTGCTTGCTAGGCAGGCGCTGTGCCACTGAGCTGTATCCCCAACTTCATTTTCCATTTTCTGCATTTGCTGTCTGTACTCTCCTTTTTCAGAATACTATAGTTTTCACTGTAGAGACCTTTCATTTTCTTGGGTAGGTTGTTTCCTAAGTATTTAATTTTACTTGATTCAATTGTGAAAGCTATTGTTTCCGTAACTGCTATCTTAGTAAGTTTATTATTGGTGTACAGAACACCACTGATGTTTAAGTGTTGATTGTGTCCTGCTATGCTACTAAATTTGATTATTAATTCTAGGAGTCTTATGGTAGCCTTTTTGGGGTCTTCTATAGAGATAATCATCATCTGAAAATAATAATTTAAATTCTTCATTTCCTATAAATATCCCTCTTTTGTTAGCTCCTTTTCTGGTTTTGGTCAGAGTAATGGTTGATGACTGGAAATAACTTTGGGAGTACTGTTTCCCTTTTGATTTCATTAAAGAAATTGAAGATTATTGGTGTTAGATCTTCTTTAAAGATCTTATAGAATATGGCAGTAACTCTGTTGGTTCCAGGGCTTTTTGTAGTTTTTTAATTACTTCTTCAATTTTATTGACTGATAGTGAATTATTCATGGTTTTTGTATCTTTTTCATTCAGATGTGGCAATATATATATATGAATTTACCTATTTATGTATTATTTCTGAATTTTCATTTCAAGGTGGTTACCCCCAGATCTTCTGGATTTCAGCAGAATCTATTGTGGCTTCACCTTTTTCACTTCTAATTGTACAGATTTGTACCTTTTCTTTCTTTGTTCTGCTAAGACCAGCTAAAAGTTTTTCTATTTTGTTTACTCTTTCAAAGAACCAGCTCTTCAATTAATTATTTGTTTTTTTAGTCTCAATTTCAATTATGTATGCTCTAACCTTTATCATATCCCTCCTTAAGCTAGCTTTGGGTTTGGATTTGTCCTATTTTTCAAGGTCCTAAGGTGTATCAAAAAAGTACACTCTGTTTTTTGGTTGTGGGTATTCACATCTATAAAACTCCCTCCTAAAACTGTTTTCACTATGTTCCATAGGCTCGGGTATGTGGTATCTGCATTATTGTTTGATTCTAGGTACTTTCTAATTTCTTAATTTTTTTCTGAGACCTACCAATTATTCAAGAGGGCATTGTTTATTTCCATGTGTTTGTATAATTGTTGTGGTTTCTTTTGCCAGATTTCTAGCTTAATTGCACTGTGATCTGATAATATGCATGAGATAATTTTGATTCTTTTGTGTTTAATTAAGCATGCTTTACTATCTTGTATGTGGTCTACTCTGGGAAAAGTCCCACATGCTGCTAAGAATATGTATTCTGTTTTTGCTGTAGATTATCCATGAAGTCTATTCATTCAAAGGTTTGGTTCAACTCTGATATTTTTTTATTGCTTCTTTGCTACTTGATCTATTTGTTACAGCATTGTATTACTAGTGTTTATGTGATGTTTGTCTGATTTTTTTATGTCTAATAGTATTTGTCTTGAGTTGGGTGCACCAGAGTTTGGTTCACAAATGTTTATAATTATCTCCCCTGTTTAATAATTCCCTTAACCAACAGAGAGTAAACTTTTCCTCCTTGGACCAGTTTTGGCCTTAAGTCCACTGTATCTGAAAATAAATTTTCAATTCCTGCTCATTGTCATACTCCCATTGGATGAAATATTGTTTTCCACTTTTGTATACAGCATACTGTTAAATTCTTGTTGTTTTAAGCCAGCTTATCTGTCTTTTGACTGGGGAATTGAGGCTAGTAACAGTGTGAGACATTAATGAGGTGGTATCTCTTAACATTGCTCACTTTCTAATCCCAATTCATTTTAGGTTAGTATTCACTGTATCTTTTAGCTGCTGTTAGATCCTTTTTCTATGACCTTCTGTTGTTTTTAAGATATCTGAGTGTAAGGTCAATTACATCAGCCCTATCTTCTAGTTCTTACACTCTCTCCTCACATTGTTCACTTCTGCTGCCCATACAATTTTTACCTCCTAGATTTTTATTTGGTTCACTTTCATAGACTCTAATCTCTTCGTAAACTGCTCACTTGGTTTGGCTCCACTAGGCAAACAATATCAGTGTCTTCTCTAAGTTCATGTTTCCTCTCTACCAAGGAGGTTGGTGGTGCAGTTAAGAATGGATATTTGTTACTTAGGCTGCTCAGATGTTCTTTCTATGACCTCTTAGGCTATGTGCCCATTGGAACAAATGTGGATATTTACCCTTGCCTTCATGTTGCACATCACAAGGCTTCATGAATGGTTTGAAACCAGAGACGACTGAAATACCTTTCAGCTGCCACACTCATCCGTATGAGTTAGGATGGAACATGAAGATTTCCCTATCAGAAATTAATTCAGTGTTACTTTCTCTGCACATGCTTAGAGCAGGTCTGACGCTGGTCACTGCAGTGCATTACACTCTGCATCATCTAAAGTGGGTGCTTGCCTTGTGGTAGGGGAAGTAGTATGAGTGTCACTGCTATCTGAACATACTCCACTTACTGGTGTTCTGAGACTCTGAGGCTATGTTCTCTGCATGTAATCATGTGCACCCCCTTGTTTCACTGACTCCCACATGTGGCACCTTAAGTTGCTGGTCCAAAAGGGAAAGCAAAGTTTTTGCCCTTACATGTCGGGGATCAGTTTACTGCTGGATAAATTCTCAACTCTTTTGTTTCAGATGCCCTCCCCCAAAGCCAAACTGGTTGTCATGCCAGAGGCTGTTTTTCAATATACCAGTATTTGTTGTGGGTTCCTGAAGACAGGAAAATGCAGGGAATTTCACTCCCAGAGCAGCACTCCCAGAGCAGCAAGCTCAAATGTTTCTCAAAAGAGCTATTACTGCATTGCAGATATACGTTAAAAGTGGAGAAAGCTTTCCCAGTGCCAGTATGTTGTGTAGACCCCAGATCTACCTGTTCTGACTGCACTTCCACATGATGCTGAATCTTGAGCTAGCTATGCTCTCTGGGTATTTACTGCTTTTACATCTACCCCTTCTCTCTGCTGCACTGTCATCCAACAGGCACTGGAGCATTCTGCTCTATTCTGTATTCCTATCCAAGTCCATTTTTCCGAATTTCTGTGTTTATAATTGAACTAGCGTAGCTGTTCTCAGATGTCTTCATTCTGTATCAAGAAGCAGGTGAGTGCTGGCTACACTTAATCCACCACCCAGCCCTCTCTTAGGGCACTTTTTATTGAAAAATCTTCCAGTGCACTGATTGGAGGGGGGCAGTTTGGTCAGTCTGGTCATCTGATAAATCTATAAAAGACTTTCATTTCTGTCACAGTGCTTTTGATATGTACAATTTCCTTTTTAACCTGCCTTAGTTTTTGACTGCATTGCCTATATATTCTTGTTAATTTTTATTTTTACTACCTTCTCAATACATAATTAATTACATTCATCATGGGGAGTAGGTATGTGCATATAGCACTGTAATTTGTTTTACTTCTCCTGCCCCTCTTTGCCCATATGTTCTTGCATACTATTTTTTACATTAGATCCCTTAATGTACTATTTTATGTTCCATATCAAGTATTCAAAAATCTGTGTCATATCTAAAAATGATTCCAATGGTCTTTATCATTTCTTTTTACCGTGCTTTATAAATTTTTATTGAAAGTTGGATCTGATGTACCTAAACTAACGTATATGAACTGAGGTAGTCAGCTATTCACGTGAAGTTTATGTCAACCTCACAAGAAGTTAGGTTGTGTTTGATGTTTATTTAGCAATAGATGTCAGAGGCTTCAAATCCTTCTTTTATTCTCACTTTCATCTGCCCTGCTGTCTTTGGGGTTCCCTAGAAACTTCTATTAAACTGAGGTCTGTTTTTAAAATTCTGTTATACTCCACTAGAGTCCTGTTTATATGCAATCATCGTATGACTAAATCTTAGTTTGTTCAATAAGCATGAGTCCCTGGACTATCACCTTCAAAGGCATTCTGTAGCCTTTTTCTGCTCCCTTTGAAAGATATAGAAAGGTTAGAGGGTCTTTAAAGTATCTAACTGCCCTTCCCTCAGATCAGACTCTAGCACACTGATGGCAAATATTTTAGAGACCCAATGGCAATCTGCAACCCAAAACTCACTTATTTATTGAGAAATGCCAACACTGCAATTAAACCTGAATACCAAGGTTTCAATTTAGAAAAAAAAAATAACTCTTACATTAGCATGTTTTGCTTAAAAGAAAAACACAATAACAGCTTTCAAGATACAAACAGCTGTTTATTGAAAAGTAAAAGCTTGTGTTTGGCATGCTGCTGCACAATTAATGTGATCTTTGCTGTTGCATGCATGCTGATAATCTGTCAAACCTTGGCTCATACTTCATTAGTTTGAGAGCAACACATGCAGCACTCACATCATCTGTCTGTTTTCTTGTGTCAGATTTGATACAATTCAAAGCCAAAAACAGTTGCTCACAAGCATAAGATGATCCAAACAAAGTAAGAAAAGCAATCCCAAGTGCTTTCATGGACTTAAAATTACTTGGCAGAGAATTCCACACTTTAAGGATTTCATTTTCAGAACTACCAACTGTTCTGTCCTTTGTCACCCCTTCACACTCTATCATCTCTATCTTCTCAAGTGTTGCACGCAGGTCATAGAATTTATTTTTCCAGATAGAGCTTTCTTGAAATTCCAATAGCTCCATTTCCAGATTTCCAAAATCTAACCAGTGTAAGCAGGAAAGTTCAAGTTCTTCAAATTTAACTTTATCTGGAGAAGTAAGAAAACACAAGGTTGCCTCCATCTTATGGAACTGTAAAAATCTGTTACTAAAATTTGACTTTGCAGCTGCCACAATACTAGAAAATTCCTTATAGATTTCTTGTTGGCTTGTAGGATTGTCTTCAAAAGTTGTAGAATTTTCTAAATGTGTTTTTAGATTTGGAAAGTATTTCAGTTGCCCACTTTCAAGGTCTCTCTCAAAAGCCTGCAGTTTTTTCTCAAATGTTTTGGTATCATAAAACATCCTTTCAGCTGTTTTCCCTACACTTTGTAGTTTTTTGTTCAGCACATTGAAATGTAGTGTAAAAATCTGTAAAAAACATAAGGTTAGTAAGCCAGGTCACATCAGTGAGCTGTGGGTAGTCATGCCCTTTTTCATTCATAAACAGCCTGATTTCATCCAAACAGCCTACAAATCTCTCCAGGACTCGTCCTCTGCTCAACAGACTGACTGGACATAAGTAAAGCACAATACTGTGCCTGAACCTCAACAAGCAGTGCTTGAAACTGTCGAAAATTACAAGCATGAGCCATGACGTAATTCACCATTTTTGTGACATCTTTAAGGATATCATTTAATTTTTTGCTGCTTTCCCTGGCACAAAGAGCTTCTTGATGTATAATACAATGAAACGGAATGACTGGATGCTTTGCTTCTTTAACAAAAAACTGTATGAAACCAGATGTTTCCCCAACCATGTGAGGTGCCCCATCACTAGTAACCAAAACCACTTTTTCTGATCTTTTGACTTGTGACAAAAAAGCCTCGATTATAGCATTGTAGATATCTATCCCTTTTGTTCTTCCAGGCAAAGAAACCAGTTTCACCAGCTCTTCTCTCATGACGTCACCAACTGTGTAATGCAAAATTACTGCTAGCTTTGCATGATTATATCTGTGCTTTCATACAAGCACATGGAGTAACAGGAGTAACAGTATCATTTGCCATTTGCAGGACTCGATCTTTAACAGTATTTCTGCTAAGTGGCATCTCAGAGATGCGTTGCATAATTTTATCCTTGTTTGGGAAATCATGAAAAAGGTACTCACTCCCAGACAACATGGCCATTTTGATAAAATCCCCATCAGAGAAGGGCTTACCATGTTTTGCTATGCACAATGAAATTTGAAAGCTGGCAGCTGTCAGATGATTTGTTTTAGAAAGATAGTTGCAAAAACTAAGATATTGGGAATGATATTTTCTCAATTTTCCTTCTAGAAACTCTTTCCCTTCTGTTTCACCAAGTTGAGCAACACTTTTGTGGTTAGTGTCAAAGTGCCGTCTAACACTTGACGTGCGACACACAACACTTTCACTACACAGAACACAGAACGCTTTCCCATTGCGTTCGATCACTCCAAATGACTCTGCCAGGCCCATTGGAATGATCTTCCACTATGTGTTTTCAGTTTTGCTTTTTTTGCTGTAGTCATTTCTTCATGTTCCAGACTTGGAGTCTACAAAAACATAAAAATTTTGTAAAAATGAAGCACCCAATATAAATCTACCCCTATACCACAAACAGATATCACTACCAGTTAACAACAAAGAATTGGATATTCCCTCAATCAATAAACTATGGCAACAATTCTTATTTTGAATTTATTGACCACCAGCACAAGAGGGCAATGTTTCAATGATCACAGCTTTTGGTCTGCTCAGAAAAAGGCATCTGAGTACATTTCCTACTTTGTGGGAGCTTCTGCTAAAATCACAGTCAGTCCAAGCAAATATATATATATATGAAAACTCAAAGCTAGGGGGGATAGCAGCAAGATAGTGGATAGATAAGTGGCAAGGTAAAGAACCGTCTGAGAGAAACAGCTCAGATGCTACAATTTAACAGCATGGAGCAGACCAGATGAAAGGAGAGGGATTCTCACAACTCAGGAAGAAACTAAAGAAAAAGAAAAAGAAAAAAGGAAAACGTGGACGGAAGGCTGGGGCCACACGCACTCTCACCACAGCTGGTCAGACTCATAGTCACAGTGCTCTCACAGGAGCTGGTCAGACTTGCGGTTGTGGTGGTCTTTTTTTTTTATTTAATAAAGAAAGAAAACAAAACAAAACAGAATAAAGGGTAGCAACAATACAGAATTCCAAGGAAAAAAGGAAAAGAACAACAACAAAAAAACCTAAGAGATTATTACTTGACAAATTACATACTGACTTCTTGGAAATAGTTGTTCAAATTATAAAGTTAAAACATGCAAAGTAGGGCTGGGGATTTAGCTCAGCGGCATAAGCGCCTGCCTGGCAAGTGCAAGGTCGTGAGTTCAATCCCCAGTACCAAAAAAAAAAAAAAAAAAATGTAAAGTAGACATTCAAACAGTGACTCTGTTAACAGTTCTGTTCCACGATCTGACAAAAAAAACAGCAATATGGTCATCCATCTTACCCACTCAAATATACATTCAGTTATATCAAAAGGGTAAAATTAAACACAACAAAAGAGAACAAAGCGGATCACAAGAAAGCAATGTAAGGGACATAAATTTCAAAACTAGACAATCAGAGATACTCACTCTCTATCATATTGACTCTTGTTTTCTTCCAAATAGTTGTCCAGATTGTCACATACAGGGAATTCACATGAAACAACCTAGTATGGAATTGATCTGAGCAAGATGAGGAAGGCATTTCAGGTCTTCAAGACCAGACATTAGGGAAGCCAAGAATGGCTGTCATAGTGTCTCTCATTCTCCTCAAAACAGCTGTCCGTACCTTAATGTGTGTTGAACTTAAACAAGGCAAAGCAAGCTAAGATCACTTTGAACAAAAAGTGACAGTTTTGCTGGACTTCACATCATGACATTATGGAGTCAGCACTGGGTATTGTAGTGTCGCTTTTTCTTAAAAGTAGTTGTTCATTTCAACAAGTGTTATATAGTTGGTTCTCATAAACTGTTTATAAGCTCTACACATGCATGAGACCCTACTTGTATATCTATCATTTCTGTATTAGCAGGAAAAACAAAACAAAGCAAGATAAAACAAAACAATTCTTAGAAAAGCATGAGGCAAAAAAGTCACATAAAACCGCAGTACAAGGTGATCTACAATGGTTACCATGGTGTCTCAGCAGTGTATAACAACATTAATAAAAATGAAGCATTGGAGATATTATAAGAATTCAAAAGCAAGTAATAATCAAACCAGAGTGGGTATCTTAGTGAATCTTGCTATCTTCAGTGTAGTTGCCTATACACTTAGACTTGATGCTATCCATCATAACAGATTTAAATAAAATCAGTCAATACAAAGTAGCAATCTAACAAACCAGATTCAAATAAGATCAGTCATAATAAGACAGTGTAAGTTATAAAGGGCTTCAGATTAAGTTGATAGGAAAATTAGGGATGATTACCATAATATGTCCTCTT
>PVJX010025701.1:0-26648 GCA_004027295.1 Dolichotis patagonum | reverse complement strand
ATTTTACTTTACCAGGAACATTTTATTTTACCATTCGTCAACTGCACCCTGGGTCAAGCCCTCTACTGAGTACTTCATGCACATTACCTGCAGTTGGAACATGCCTTTCCTCACACAATATGTAAATGAAAAAGCTGAAGATCAAAGGCGTTAAGCACCTTCTCCTGCTGACAGAGCTTAACAAGAGGGTAAGTTTGTGTCTCCATATCTGCATTGGTTCTGTTCAGAGCTGTGGCTCTCTTTGTAAGAATCAACTTAACAAATTTACTGATTTGAAGATCTGTCTCCCTGCTAGATTGCAGCACCCTAAAGGCAGAGGTAGCAACTTAGTCATCTTCAAATCCTTAGAACCAACCCTGGTGCTTGCCACAAAATAAGCACTCAATAAATATTAAAGTGAGTGAATAAATGAATGCCGGACTGTTGTCCTTCCTCCCCTGCCAATACATTCATCTTCTCTCTGCTCTTTCTTCCTTGCCAGTATACAAGGGCTACATGAAATAAATGCCTGCTCTTTCCTGTGTGTCTCAGCCTTCCTGGGTCTCTGAGGCAAGCAGGTTGCCCTCTGCTTCACTCTTACAAAGTTGTGCTGTTTGGACTTTGTCTTAGTCCCACAAAGAATAAAAATGAGATGTGTGGCACTTCTGGCTGCAGAAAGTACAACTGATGCTGGATATTGGGTCACTTTCCATGCTCAAACCTCCACCATACTCAGAAAAATGAGGATTAAAGAATCTATGAGGTTATGCACAGGCTTTAATGTTCCCAAAGACAGTGTAATGCAGAACATGAGAGCCACATAGATGCATTGCCTGCCTTAGCTGTACACATTCTTAGCAATTTTTTCTTCTCGTGTTTTTCAACTCTTCAATTTACAGAAGTATTGAAATTCATCTACCTCCTGCATTTAGAAACCCAAGCTTATTTTATTTCCTACTTTATGTCACAGGAGAAGCATATCATGGATGGTAAATAGCATCTCAACCATAAACAGCTTCTGATAGGATTAAGTATGCAGAAACAAACATATTGTGAGCTTCAAACTGAAATTAAGGCTCTAAGTCTTTTGGGTTAATTTTCTTCAACTGTAATCGGTGTAGTTTGATTTCATATAAACAAGAGGGATGTGGGATTAAAGTTCCTGAAAATTGGATATTGTTTTAAAAATAAAACTCAGAAAACTGTGGTGACGATACGATGGAGATAGAATGAGATTTCTGTAATTTTTCCTTCAATAAATGTGGGCAAATTCATGTGTATATAAAGATTTGGGGACTAGGTATGACTGAGAAAGGTCTTGTAAGGATCATAGGATTTCTCTTCTGACATATTCAAACCTGGGTAATAACATCAGTGATAACAATGAAAATAATGCCTTTTATTCACAACAGTACTTCCTAGGAAATTTTCTTGGAATAATTTATGACAAAAATAATTTCTAAATAATTTGGAAATTAAAAAGGAGGATAAGAATATGACTGTGGGTCTCTAAGTGTTGAAAGGGACACACTCATAAAAGACTCACTGATGTCCCCATAAATAAAAATACAATTATTCCCCCTCTTTCATTGTGAGGGAAGGTGGAGAGAAAATGAAACTTCAAAAGTTTACATGGTCAAGTAAATTGCACTTTAGCTGGGCCCCTTCCAGAGCCTGTTTCACATTAAACAAGCTGCAGCCCTCCAGCTGTGACCAATACTAGTGTCCTGTGCAACTTTAGTAGTGATTCACATTCCGTTTTAAAGATGACTAAGGAGGTCAGATGTACTGAAAAGAGCTAAGTAACTCTGTAGACTCTCATCAGCAACTAAGGGCCTTAATCTAATTCTTGGAACATTTACATTGCATTTGAATGTTGGTAAAAACAAATTATCAAAGAAAGAATTCTTCATACCAAGAGGGTGAATATTAAAATATAATGTAAAGAAACTTTTGTTGGAAGGTCTTTGTGCCCCTGTTCCCACATAATCCTCTATATATCACAATGATTATACTAAATCTTTTGCAGAATAATCCTCTGCACCTGCCATCCCCTCTCAGAATTCCCATAATGTCTTTCCTTGAGGGTCTTGAGTACAGTGAATGTACCTATTTCATATCTCCAGTGCCTAGGACCTGCTAGAAGTGGATGGATGTATGGAAGGTTGGGCGGATGGCTGAATAATCACATAAACAGGGATGCAAAATATATGACTGCAGTTTTGAGAAAGCATAAAATTTTATTTACTATTGCTACATGTTGTTCATATTTATTGCTGTCAACAATGTATTTGGATAAAGTGATACCTACCACAGGACAAGTTAGCTTTACCTATTTGAAGGAAGTGCAGAAATCGTGGAAATCACCTAAATTAAATGTTTTTGATTAAACTTTTTAAAAAATTACTTGAATTATGTTTTTTAAAAAATGATATTTATTATCACACAATTAGAAACTCTGCCTGAAAAGGGCAATGTCTGTCATTAATTTCATACCTCACGTCCTAAGGTCAGATTATCACAATAGAGTAGTGACTTAGTGAATGAGGATCACTGACAGCTATTGAACAACATGCTTTGTATATATTGTTTTATTTGATCTTCATAACTTCTCTCATTACCTCATTTTATGTATAGATCAGGAATCTGAGGCTAAAAAGTTCAACTACCTTTCTTAAATTAAAGCAGCTGATAAGCAGTAGAACCAGGAGTGGACCCCAGTATGCCAAGATCCATATACTCCCTGGAATAGCTTGCTGCCTTTGTGGAGATTTAGGATACAGACCAATCTGAGAGACTCCAATGTTTTATGCAAGATGCTTTATACACAGCCAACTTTAAATGTGCCACACTTATATGAACTCATTAACAAAGTATAGTTTTAAATTTTATATGTAGCAACAAAATCTACCCCCTCATGCTAGTCAAATAGTAGAAAAAAATCAAAATTTGTCTAGTAAAGCAATTTGTCTTAAATCTTTTTATTCTTAAAATATTCCATTTTTAAATGTCTTAGAAATTGTGTAAGTATTCTATTTTTTCTTTTCTGACACAACCTTTTTGTTATGTTTTGTTTCAACGTGACAAGAAGTTTGAAATCCCATGATTTAGAATACCTGCATCTTTTTTTTATTATCAGAGTCGTGACAATGCAGCAATTCAACTAATGGTGGATGAACTTTGCTAGATACAGACATAAGAAAACTATAAAGCTTCCAAAATGGAAACCTAATGTGCCTTATTAATCTCACTAACATGTGCACATAGACAAATACTTAAACATTTTTGTAGACTATTTATGCTCCGTTGTGCAACTGGGCATTAGGCTACATGGAAAATCATAAATTAACAATATTTTGTTTATTTTTAAACAGGATCTCACTATGTAGTTCAACTGGCCTAGCTCTCACTATGCAGCCCAGGCTGGCCTCGACCTCACAGCAATCCTCCTGCCTCAACCTCCCAAGTGCTGTGATCACAGGCATGCAATACCACGCCCGATGTTATAAAATAGTTTTTATTGAAAATACAAATGCACTCATTGGCCACACTAGAAGAATGCTGGAAAGAATGAAAACATGACAACTTCTTCCCCTGTAATAAAGTTTTGTTGCAATTTGGCTACAAATTTAAACTGTTCTTATAGAAATTTCTCAGAGTTAAGAAATAACTCATGTTTGGTGAGCTCTCTTCCTGTGGCTGTTGACACTTCTCAAGAACTGAAGTTCAGGTTTATTTAAATCAGTCTACAGCATTAGAATGTAGGAAAGAGATGAGTCTGAAGATGATCAATCTGCAACCTGAGAAGACAATAGTAACTCAAATTAAGGACAGAATAAGATGAAATTGAAGGAAGATACTATAATTTTATATATCTGATGTCAGTAAAATATATGAACAATGTTTTTAAAAATGTAAAATTATTGGCTCTTATCTCCTCCCAAATAGTACTCCCAATCTATCAAATATAATATACCTACCTTATTTTAAAAATGCTTAGTACTGTTTAAAGTGCAAAAACATTCTGATACATTTTATGTGGCATTATAGAGTAAAAATAAAACAGAGCTCCACACCAACTTTCTGTAAAAATTTAGCTAATAAACAAAACAAGGGTATGAACAGTGGTACAAAGCAGGCAACTGGGATCTTTCTCTGTGGTGGAATCTTCATATTTAATATCAACTGTTAACGGGAGTTGAAACATAACTGAACAAGCATTGAGCTAAAAGAATTGCTAGACAGGCAGACTGTAAAATACCTTTGGCATGAGGTCTGCTGTCAGCACAGATGAGCATCCAGTAAATGCAATCTGTCATCTGCTAGAATCCTGATATTTTCACATTATATTTCCCTGTGTCTAATGACTGTAAGTCCCAGGCTCCAGGAATAACTTCTGGGACAACTTCAGGTAAACATATATATACAGTAATATAGTCTGACAAATTTGAAACATTAATTATAAACTCCAAAAAGTTTTAAGAACTCAAAAAAATGAGTAACAGAAAAAATTACCAATTAAAAAATATGCTAAGGACCTGAACAGATATTTCTCAAAAACAGATATACACATGGCCAACAGATATGTGGGAAAAATAATGTTCAAAATCACTAATCATCAGGAACGTGCAAATTAAAACCACAACGAACTATGGCCTCAAATGAGTTAGACTGACTATTATCAAGAGGTAAAAGATAAACATCAGCAGGGATGTGGGGAAAAAAGAACACTTGCTCAATGATGGTGGATGTTATAGTCATTAGTTTACAAGAGAATAGATTTGACAGAGGACAAAATTTATAGGAGCATCTTATAGTATTTTCTCAAAAGGTCAAGTGCAGAAAAGTGAAAGAGATCTGTCCCCATGCTAGAGACCCCAAGAATCGAGCCAATGACCTGGATGCCATCACAATATCTCACACAAGTCCTTATCAAAATCTGCACTGAGAAGGCCCAAAGGCCAATAGTGGAAGGATCTGTACCAGATGGCTGAGTGATCTACACAGGAGCTAGGAAGTAGTGCTTAAAGTGAAAATCAGAGTTTTCCCTTCCAAAGAGAACAGCAACCAGCTGGCAACAGTGAGGACCTCAGCTCCTCCTCCAACAGTGGAGTTCTTGTAAGAAAGCCTCACACAGCAAGTTTCTCCAGGAAAATCAGTAGCATACAACCTTCCCTTTGTGCATAGGCAACAATTCTCAGGTGGGTATTCCACCCTGAGAACCACTCTGATTCAGTTCAACTGGACATTTGCACTTAAAATGATGGTTAGTTAATATACCACAGAAAGAACGTAAATTTGAATGATCAGTACAGAAAACAGTATGAGATTTCTTCAAATCATTAAAAATAATACTGGTGGGTCAGGGATTTAGCTCAACAGCACAGGTGCCTGCCTGGCAAGCATGTGGTCATAAGTTCAATTCCCAGTACCAATAAATAAATAAATGACAAATACTGCTTAATCTTACTTATAATGGAATCTAAACATGTTAAATTCACAGAAGTAGGGGAAAAATTGGCTTTCCACATGCCAAAGACTGAAACTAGGCCCATGCCTATCACCATGCACTAAACTAAAGTCAAAATCGATCAAAGATCTAAATATTAAAACAGAAACACTAAACCTACTGGAAGACAAGGTAGGTAGAAGTCTTGGAGATATAGGGGTAGGCAGAGAATTCATGAACAAAACACAAACTTCACAGGAAACACTTCAAGGTATCAAAAACTGGGATCTCTTCTTATTGAAAAGTTTTTGCACTTCAAAAGAAATCACCAACAAAGTGAAAAGAAAACCCACAGAATGGGAAAGAATTTTAACTGATAATCCCTCAGACAAAGGATTTATATCCAGAGTATATAAAGAATTGAAAAACATCAAGCCCCTCAAATTCAAAGACCCTCTCCAAAATGGGTATCTGAGATGAACACACATCTCACGGATGAAGATATACAAATGACAAATAAATACATGAAGAAATGTTCACCTCACTGGTCATTTGAGAAATGCAAATTAAAACAGTACTGAGATTTCATCTCACTCTGGAAAGAATGGCTGCCATCAAGAAATCAACTGATAACAAATGTTGATGAGGCTGCAGGGAAAAAAGAGCATTTCTCCACTGTTGGTAGGAGTGTAGACTGGTGCAACCACTATGGAAATCAGGATGGAGATACCTCAGAAGACTAGGATTGGAAGTTCCACTCAATCCACCTATTCCCTGCCTGGATATTTTCCCAGAAAAACTGAAAAGTTCATGTCACAGTGATATATGTGCACCCATGTTTATATCATCACAATTTGCAATAGCTAAATCTTGGAAACAACCAAAATGCCCATCAACTGCAGAGTGGATGAAAAAGGTGTGGTATTTTTACACAATGGAATATTATTCAGCTATAAAAAGGATGAACTTGAGGCCTTTATAGGTAAATGGAGGCAACTTGAGACTATCCTCATAAGTAAAATAAATATCTCACATTTATAAATATCACATTGTCTCTCCAGTGTAAAAAATAATAAAAGCTGAAAGAGTAATAAAATCCAAAATACATAATAGATATTGTAAAAATGAAAGGGAAGGAAAGTCCTCTAAAGGATATAACTATATAGATGTTTAAGTGTGTAAGATAGATGATCATATTACTAAGTTTTCATTAGATCATTGAACAGAATGGTTTATGCTGTCAGTGTTTGTCCACTTTTTATGCTTTGATTTTGTAATGTGAACAACTATTTCTAAGAGGACAATATGTAACTTATCAACTAGTAATTTCTTAGTGTTAATATTTTTCTTTGAAATTCTGTATTCTACCCTTTTTTCTGTTTTGTCTTGTTTTTCTTTAAATAAATAAATAAATAAATAAATAAAATGAGAAAAAAATTTCACAGAAGTGGAGAGGAGAATGGTGATTGTCAGGAACTAGGCAGAGTAAGAAGACCAAAAATGGAAAGCTGTTGGGGATTGGGCACAAACTTATATTTAGATAGGATTAATGTGATTTTGGGAACCTGTTATACATCCTGGTGACTACATATTATATACTTGAAAATTGCTATGAGACACAAAAATGATAAATTTATGAAGTGATGGAAAATCAATTAGTTGTATTTAATCATTTGCAATGTATACGTATACCAATACTTCACATTGTACACAAAACAGACATGCAGTTTTTATCAATTACATGTCATAAACTAGGAGGAAAACAACTTCGAAATGTTGAAGTCCTAACTAATCTAAGTAATTCGTGATGAGGCCCCTCACCCTCCAACTCTCTCAAGTAATCTGTCAAGCTACTCCTCTGCCTATGAGGCAGGAGTTCAGCTCTCACAAGAGGGCCTTGCTCCAGGCCATCGGGGAAAACAGGCAACCAACACCACAGAGCAAGCCTCCCACCTATCTCTATTACATTGGGGGAACTGAGTTAGAACAGTCAAAGTGAACTAGATTTTGCTGCTGGCTGTCTGGGAAGATGTGGAGCTAGCTGGAGGTATTTCCTTGCAGTTGCTCACTGTGACATGTGTATAGATGATGGATAATGTGGCCCAGTACTTCTACTGAAGCCATCAGGTTAGCCCTTAGTCAATATGAAAGAGAAGACAGGCACAGGGACTCAGCCAATGGGATTCTCTGGTGCTGAAAGAAGGATGACCAAAAAGGTGTTTGCTTCACTACTACAGCCAGGGTGGACATTTAAAGGCAGGTATTCATCTAATAATTGTTTTTTCTATTCTTTCATATTCAACTACTCTTTAATAATGTCTTCTGGAGAATATCATGGATTTTTAAAAAATACTTTATATCTCTAAAGAACTGGAACCAGTATGGATAAAGAAAAGATTTTATCTTTTTAAAATAATGTAATTATTTTTGAAGTCAGCTTTAACCATCCCTTTCCACTTATCTCCATTTTAAGTTGTAGGCAATATAGGGCTGTTAAGAGAAACTGATCCAAAAGAGACATGGGTTTAAAAATATTGCTTAGGTCCCAGATTTTTCTGCCTGAAATTTCTCTAAAATATTTTCATATTCTGCAGATAAAATAGAGGAATCTAAACCTTGAGTTCTGTTTTTCAAAGGGTCCTTAAGAAATGAGTGAAGCAATGGTCAATTTGCAACTGGATTAAAAAGTAAATTGGTATTTCATTCAAGTTACACACTATAGCAAATTAGAGTAGCTACTGAATATGTATTGCCAGTGGACTCAGTGCCTATGTTAGCCATCTAAACCTTTCCATGCTCTGTGGCCACAAAATAATGCTCCAACTTGAGCTGTACCTGTAGCTAGTGCATACTGTGGAAGGTTGGTAGGACTCAGATAGCCTTTAGGAGCTCCTCTGCCTGTATCAGATTCCTGTAGGCCCCGGTGGAAGGCTACATCTCAAGCTTGTCCATCCCTCATCACCACCGGCATCTGGCTATCCCTGCAGGTGTAATTGTCTACCTGTCTTATAGTATCTTTATTAGTCTTCAGAGGCATCATTAAGAAAATAGAGTAGTGCCTCGTTCATCTGAGAATTCCCAAGAGCACAAGTACTTGCCAAATAAATGAAGGAATGAAACAGTGGTATCAGACTTGTTACTATATAGACAGTGCTGCTTGTACTTTAGAGCCACCAAAAGTTTTTACACTATTTCTAGCATTTTTGTCCATGCTTATCTCACTTTATGCTTTGATTTTGCCTTAATGGAATAATTGTGTCTTAAAGTCTGAAGAAGAGTGTAAGAAGCAGCCCATAAAAGAATAAAGATGGAGGCCAATGGGACAAATATAACTTAGAAGTAGTATTATCCACTTAAATTAGAAACAAAATCATTTCAAAAGTGCTAAAGGAAATGAATATCTTGTACAATTGAGGTGCTAAATGCTACTTTGCTATAAACAGTTATAAAAAAATAAAAATGTGGCTTAAAACAAAAATATGCTTAATAGAAGTCTCAGAATTCTTCTCTAAATAGTCCTAAATTATACTTCATTTATAAGAGATTCTGCTTTGTTTCTTAGAGTGATTTTCTCTGTAATACCTGAACTATACATGATTTGTATGTGAGAAACAATCTCTTCTAGCTGTTCAAAACTAGCTTAGTCCCCAGTCTGGTGAGACCTATAAAAACCCTGCTTATTGGCAATTTGTTATCTGTGAGCTTTCCAAATTAAATGCTACTGCAGTTCATTCTCAGAAAGGGTCAAACCACTTACCAGTGCATGAAAAGAGAGGGTGTGTCACTACTACTCTTAATCAAATTCTTTCACTTCTTTTATTCTTTTTCATTCTTGGTCTCGGTTGTCTAAATTCATCTTCAAAGATAAATGGTCACCAGCCATTTATCCAAGCTGGTGTCCTTTGTGCCGAATCCAGAATTCTGTTACTTTAAACATGCATTACACATCAGATTATGAGCCAGAAAGTAAACTACATACTTTGACACATCTTATTTCACTTACAATAGACTCGTGGAGTAGCTATTGTGATCCAGTTGTGCAGATTAGGAAGTTCAGAGAGGCAGACAATGTTTATAAAAGTGCAACCATAAAAACAAGATTCCTATACCATGCTTCAAACAACTTCAAACAATATTTAGGGAATATATAGGCATCTAATAAATCAGAATTTCTGTCTTTTTTTCTTATTTTTTTCTTTTGTGGGTTTTTTGTTTGTTTTGTTTTGGTTTTTTTGTTTGTTTGTTTTGTCTTTTTGGTACCAGGGGTTGAACTCATGAGCTCATGCTTGCCAGGCAGGTGCTTGTGCTGCTGGGCTAAACCCCTGGTAATTTCTGCATTTTTAATAAGTGTTCTTGGATGACTATAATAGTTATTAAATCACCATGTACCCACCACCATTTTAAAAGTTATCAACCAGATGCGTGAGTATCTTTTCATGAGATGCTGTTATTTCTATGCCCATTGAATGAAAAACCCAGGTTAATAAAATTTGAGAATTAGCGAGGAACAGGGACTTTTTTCATTTTCACTTGCCTGAGGAACAGCAGAGCTGCAAAGCAAATTCAAAATATTACTCTAAGTTGAGTTTGTTCTCCATGAAACCATAGCATTATTCTTCAGCTTAAGTAATCTTCAGGGAATTCTTGAGTTTACTTCTATGTATTGTTTTGAGTTCCTTTATATTCATATAACACCTGACTAAGAACTAAAACTTATATAAAATATATACATACTTGTTATTGTTTTAAATGTACCACTAAGAAGGCGGAGTAGACACGTGTAACAGTTAAGTCATATTTTAAAATAACCCATGAGCAAGGATCAAAAAGAATAATACAAACAGTAAGTACAACAGTACATTAGAAAGTGGGTAATACAGTTTCAAAGTCTTTATGGAGGAGGTCAAACTCTAAATCCTTTAGCAAGGGAAGACTTTCCAATTGAAGAAAAACGTGCAAAATTACAGCATTAAACAATTTTTGGGGGGGACATCTGTAGAATAAAAATCAGCTTGGGTGGCCCTGAGGGGTGCATACTGGATTTAGGGGACAAGATCCTGAAAGTTCTCAAAGGCAGGATTGAATAGCAATGGTAGGAAGTCACAAGGAGCTTTCTTTTTTATAAGGGAGAAAATATGGTCAAAATGGTAATTTACAAAGAAATCTTTAGCTATGGTCTGTCTGGAAAAGACAGATTTCAAAGTCATGCAATCAGTTAAGAGGTGACTGCACTGAACCAGGCAGAGAGTGTAAAGGATAAACACAAGAGAGACATAAAATCAAGTAGATAGAGAAGGCTAATAAGGAGAAAAGAGTGAAAAATGACTCAGGTTGTGTAACTAGGTATCTAGAAGAATTTAAGACATCAAAATGAGTGTTACTGAATACAGCAGAAGATAGATTAGTGTGGGTGTGTGGAGGGGGTGTCATCAGCACAGGGAACAGTTTGAAACAGTCAAAGATATATAATCAAGGGTGGAATTCACTGGAAAATAATCGCTCAGATTCAGGGAACTTCTCAGAGTGATGAGAGGACAAGAAAAGAGGCAGCAAAGTTATGGAGACCTTGGTAAGGCTGTCACTGAGTATCACCCAAAAACTCTCAGTGTCAAAATCACTTCAGTGTTAGTCCTGGGGGGAGGCTGTCCTTCATCCCAGTGCCCTTGATTGATGCCAAATAGGTAGAAAGCTCTGCCATGCTATTCCTGTAGTGATTTCTATATAATTACTTACACTAACCCCGATTCAATATCTGCTTTCAGAGCCCAAAATAATCCTTAAATTTGGCCTTTAGAAGAAAAAAGAAATTAGTGAAAGCAGTCAAAGAAACTTAATGGAAAACTATGCCTGCTTCATAAAATATTAATTTGGGTTCCAGACAGGTGCAGTCTTGCAATTTTAGTTCCTCCTCTCTGAGGATTAGAAATGTCTAATCATACCAACTACAGGCAAGTCTATATTTTACTTTGGGGATTTATTTTATTCTTTGCTGAGTCCATTAGCTCTCCTTCTAGGGTTCCAAATTCGTCTATGATGATGAACTCATTTGTTAAACAAATATTTATTGATTGTCTATGTTTTTCTAATGTTAGAGATTCTGTGGTAAATAAGAGAGACGAAAATCTTTATTTTCTTGGAGTGTGCAGTCTCCTTCTGACTTTGCTCGATGACTAATGACCTATAACATTCACATCCAAAATGAAACATGCAATTTCTTTTCTTAACTTTAGAAAATGTATTTCTGTGTTACTGCCTTTTCGGCAACGGGTACATTTGAGTTCTCTGTCTTCTCTCTAAATTCTCTCTAAATTGTACTTTCTCCTCTGCCTGCTAAGATAGCAACTAAGTTTAGCTAAATGGCCACAGAGTCAGCAGCACCACAATTATACCCAGTACCTTGAGAAGCTCTCTTTTAATTCCAGTGATATCAACTACCCATGGCCCCCTGCATTGTTATACCTCAGGATTCTCTCTTGGCTCCCTAGTCCCTATCACCCTTACAGTTGCTCTCATGCCATCACCTCTGGAACAATTAGTCTTACTCTTTGAGTGCTACTAGGAAGAGTGACACTTGTCCCCAAACAACTCTTCCTTCTTTCAGTATTCATTTACATCTCTCTCCAAATCCTCCCAAAATCTGAGCCATAGAGGTGAATTTAAAATCAAAGTTACTGATAACAAACAGAACAGAAAACATCTACTTTCCTCTTTCCTCTAATACAGGGTTACATTGTATCTCAGAAATCTAAACAGGGGAGAAGTTCAAGCGCAGGGTGATGGACCCTCTTTATTTTGGAAAGAATGAATTTAACGATTACAGATTATGCCTAAGAGCCCTGTTAAAAAAATTTTAAAAGCTGATAGTAATTTGGATAAAAACAACTCAGTCAAGTCAAATCTTCCATACAATAGATCTGATGGGCTGAGAGAGAGTACAGACTCAGAATTTTGAGTTAGAATGTACTTTAGAAATAATCTAGTCCAATTCAAGTAATCATTAGGTCAAGGAAAAACCAATACCAAAGAGATTGTTCTGGGTCACATAGCCAAATTCGAGGAAGGCAAGACTAGAACTTTGGTTTTCTGCTCCAGTCTAATATGTTTAATGTATTTTGAGCTTCTGTAGGTTGGTGAACGTTTGCTAGAACTTAGGACTTCAGTACTGACATCACTGATCGTATTTTCTTCAGTCATGAGCAGCTATTTGACTAAATTAGAAACTTGAAAAGAGGAGCCATTTTTGGTGAGACTTATGAGTCATTTTTGGATGAGAAAGGAAGAAGTAAGCCTACATGATGACTTTGCACTTACAGGTCCTTTGAATGTAGGAAAGGAATATCAACTGTTAAGGCTTATTCTTGGGGCCTAGTAGAATTGAATAAATACTGATTAAAACTAGTTTGTAAGAAGAAGCACTTTTCTGTTCATTTCCAGAGATTCAAGACTTGGAATATTTTGCAAACAATTTCCCTAAGAATTAATATGATAATTTTTTACCAAGAAACTATACAAAATTTATGTTTACTTAGATAATATGTTAATTAATTATTTACTGTATTTTCTGATAAATCTTTACAACTATTGAATTTCACACATTTTATCTTTTGAAGCAATTAGATAGTCAGAGGACAGCAGTGTGTAGTCTTGGTGTTTTTCTTTTGCATAGAAGTATCAAGGGTTTAAAACACTTACTAATTGAATATTTCTTATTTAATTGAAGTTACAAGCTTCATGTCTAAAATAAATTAAGATAAAGTAATCCTTGTGATGTGAATGTTTTCTTTCAACAGTCTTGGTGGGAGTTTGGAAGCACTGGTCTTTATCTTACTGTATGAATCTTATAAATCCTTTTTTATCTTACTGTATGAACCTTATAAATTCTAACATGAAAACACGTTCTTGACCAAAGCTAATGTTGTCACAGGAGAACTATTAAACTGACTTTTATGTTTAAGTAAAATGGATGACTTTTCCTGATCATTAAGCAAAATCTCTCTGTTCTACACCGAAATAAAATCTATCATTTAATCCATTCTTCTTGACGCTGATAACATCCCTCTCACCAAAAGTGGTTTTTAATAACAGGAATTGTTCTCATTATACAAAACTTATGAAGATAAAATAAAACAAGATAGTAACAATTGTCAGATAAATATTTAACAAAAATTTAAACTTGTGAATCTCCTAAAAATTACAGGAACAAGTGCTCAAGCCTGGAAGAGCATTTATTTCTGATAAATGCCTAATGTCTACTGATAACCTTTTTTTGCTTGAGAGTTATACTCAAGCAAACCATTTACATGGTTGCTTCCTCAGAGAAAATAGTATTCCTTTTGAAATCATCCATTTGAGAATTATTTGACTTGCACTTTAGCCCAATTACTTTTGTTTCATAAAATAAATGTATAGATTTGTAAATATTTTTCAGAATTGATTTGAGCCATAACTTGCTCAATTGGAAAGATCCCTTACAACTGTATAATCAATGTCGATTAAACTAGAAAAAAAATATAAGTAGCTTAAGTAAGGAAACTTCTCTAAATGAGTGGTGAAAATACTAGCTTATACATGATTAGGAAAAAATAGAAAGGCTTCTCCTAAATCTATATGATGCAAAAAAGTATCTTCACTGAAAGTGAAACATTCTTTTTTAAAGAATTCTTAGGAAGAACACGCCTGTGTCCCTGTGTCCGAAATCACCCTAAGACACACAAGAGGTACCCTTGGCGCTAACTGGGCCAAGCCCAGTGAACTCCAAGCAGCAAGCAGGGCCCAGAATTCAGTCCTGGACCCTGACTGCTCAGGCAGTTCAAATCCCAGCACACGGGCAACCTTGGAACTTCGCTCCCAGGCAGTAAGACCACACCCTGTGTCAGAAATCACCAGAGAACACACAGACTCCCCACGGGCCCAACAAGCCCACACCCAGCGAGTTCCAAGTGGCAAGAAATTGCCAGCAGTCTGGCCCAGGAGCCAAAAGTGGGCCAGGTAATTCCCAGTGCACTGAGGAAGCTTTGAAACATCTCTCAAAACCCTGAAATAGATGTGTCTCCAGCTGGCACTGAGGAACACCACGCTGCCCTAGGGCATTGGACTGTGCAGCCCTGACACCCAGACACCCAGACCCAGGACATCTGCTGGCTCCTCAGGGACACTCTCTACCTCCTGGACCTAATACTGCAGTTGATCTTCAGCTCCCACCCTTTTCCCCAGAACCTTGGACTACAGTGGATTAACTGTGCTAGCTTGATGGGAGATTCAGTAATTGCCTCACCCAAACAGAAGAAGGTGCCAGTCAGTGTGGTGAGTATGCCTCTAAAATAGGGGTGTACAGTAGGCAGATAGGGCCAGTAGTAAAGCTCCCTCCAACTAACTGTAAGACCTTAGTGAGTCTGACAAGAGTATTGGTGACTCCTTCCTGCACACAGAAATCATCAGACAGGATGAGGAGTGTGCCAGTAAGGACTCCCCCAACTTGGAGAACATCAAGAGGTCTTATGAAACACACAGGCACACAAGAAGGACACAGTAGGGACTCAGCCAACACAAAAAATATAGATAGGGAGATTTGATGACCTGGAATAACCTCAAGATAAAGTAATAGCAGGAGCTAAAAGTTGACCTACATCAATACTACTAGACTTGTCAGCCCAGGAAGAATATAGGACTCACCCAACAGGCCCTGCAGTGGGAAGTCAGGTGACTAGCCCACCTATTCATTGTGGGACCCAGCAATTGGACAAACATCAACCTTATATTAGGACCCCATGATACACACTACCAACAGTGGACACTAGTGAGATTGAAGGACCAAATATTAACTCGAAAGGGGAAAATGGAAAAATGAAAAAGCAAAATGCAATCTCAAACATTTAGTCTACCAAGAGCAAGTACAGGAGACATTGAAATAGAGGACTTCAAAAGTAACATACCAGAAATCTCTGAAAAGATAGCAAGTGAAATATAAAAACAACTCTGTGAGGCTATAGAGGAAATCAAATTAGAAGTACTCTCCCATGTAAAGATAGAAATAACAACCTTAGTAAAGGAGTTGCTGAGCACAGCTAAAGAAGAAATAAAGAAAAAAGTACAGGAACATGGGAAACTGACTGAAACCTTGAATGAACAATGTAGAATTCATGAAACAAACTCAAAGAGACATCCAAGAAACAAAAAATTCTTTTTAAAGCATGAAAAACTGTTTAAATGAAGCTGAGGATAGGATTTTGGACCTTGAGGACAGGATCGCAATTAGTGATCATGAAAGGATAGAACTTTTAAAAATAACAAAGCAGCGTGAAATGACAATCCAACAGCTTCAAGATGATGCCAAGAGCAATAATATAACATTAATAGGCATCAGTGAAGATGCAGGAGTCAATGCAAATGACATATCTAAAATATTCACAAAAATAATAGCATAAAATTTCCCAAACATGGGGAAAAATCTGATATGCAGATAAGTGAGGCATATAGAACACCAAACAGTCACAACCAAGATAAATCTACACCCAGACATACAATAATTAAGATCTCAGACATACAACATGAAAACAGAATACTAAAAGCTGTTAGAGAAAAGACACAACTCACTTATCAAGGAAAGCCCTTTAGAATCACAGCAGACTTTACAGCACAAACTCTGAAGTCAAGATGAGCTTGGAGTGAGGTATTTCAAGCCCTGAAAGACAACAACTTTCAACCCAGACTGATGTACCCAGCAAAACTTTCATTCACATTTAATGGAGAAACAAGATACTTCCATGACAAAGAACTGAAGAAATACATGTCCACCAAACCAACCCTAGAAGAATATTGAAAGGCATACTAGACAGAATAAAAATGACCACAATCCCCAGAACAACAACAGAAAGAAACCACCAGGTAGGACAAACAATTAAACAAAGGGAAAAGCAGAAAGCACACAACTGGGCCATAACATGGCAACATTGAGCCAGTATATATCAGTGATACCATAAATGTAAATGACCTCAATTCACCTATCAAAAGAAACAGATTGACAGAATGGATCAAGAAACATGATCCCACAATATGCTGTATACAAGAAACACACCTGACCAAAAGGAAACTCATAGATTAAAAGTCAAAGGATGGAAAACAGTATTCCATGCAACAGGAACCCAGAAAAAAGCAGGGGTAACTATTCTATGTGCAGACAATGTGAGCTTCAAACCTAAAATGATTAAAAGAGATAAGGAAGGTCACTACACACTCATTAGTGGAAAAATTCAAGAGGAAGAACTAACAATTATAAATATATATGCACCAAACACAGGAGCACCCAACTATATAAGACAGATACTAAGGGACATGAAAAACCAAAAACACAAGAACAAAATTATAACAGGGGACCTTAACAGTCCATTGTCACAAAGAGATAGGTCAACTAGACAAAAAGTCAGCAAAGAAATAATAGAAGTGAATCATACCTGCGAGTAATTGGACTTAGTAGATGTTTACAGAGTGTTCCACCCAACCACATCGTAATACACATTCTTCTCAGCTGCCCATGGGACATTCTCCAAAATAGACCATATATTATCCCATAAAGCATTTTTAAGTAAATGCAAAGGTATTGAGATTGTCCCATGCATGCTATCTGACCATAGCACACTGAAATTGGAAATTAATGGCAAAAGAAACTGCAAAACTGGCATAAATGCATGGAAATTAAATAACCTTTTGAACAACCAGTGGGCTACAGATGAAATTAAAGAAGAAATAGAGCAATACCCACAATTCAATGAAAATGTGAAAACAACATACTGTAATCTGTGGAATGCAATGAAAGTGGTCTTAAGAGGGAAATATATAGCAAAAAATTCTCATATAAAATACAGAACAAGCACAAATAAACAACCTGATGCTTCATCTCAAGCTTCTAGAAAAAGAAGAGGAAGTTAAACCCAAAGCTCATAGAAGAGAGGAAACTGTAAAGATTAGAGCATGTATCAATGCAATCTAAACTAAAAAAAAAAAAAAAATACAAAGAATTAATGAATCAAAAAGCTGGTCTTTTGAGAGAATAAACAAAATTGACAAACCTCTAGCTAACCTTATAAAGAAAAAGAAAGAAAAAGTCATAGTAAAGACTCAAAAGGGAGAAATTACCACAGATCCCATGAAAATTCAAAAGATCATGAATACCTACTTTGAAAATCTCTACTCACGTAGAGTGGAAAACAGAGAAAATGGAAAGATTTCTAGAAACATATGAACTACCAAAACTCAACCAAGAAGATACAACAATTTTGAATAATCCAATAACAGCCATTGAAATTGAAAACGTGATAAAAAAACTTACTAACAAAGAAAAGTCCAGCTCCTGACGGATTCATGGCTGAATTCTACAAGAAATTTAGAGAAGATTTGATGCCAATACTCCTTAAACTCTTCAATGAAATTGAAAAGAAAGCAGTCCTCCCTAAATAATTCCTGGAGGCAAGCATAACTCTCATACCAAAACCAGAGAAAGACCCAATCAAAAAGGAGAACTATAGGCCAATCTTACTAATGAACACTGATGCAAAGATTCTCAATAGAATACTGGCAAATAGAATGCAGCAAATCATCAAGAAGATTATACATCACGACCACGTGGGGTTCATTCCAGGAATGCAGGGATGGTTTAACATATTCAAGTCAATAAATATGATACACCATATCAACAGAACCAAAAACAAAAACCACATGGTCATCTCAATAGATGCAGAAAAAGCTTTTGATAAAGTCCAACACATGTGCATGATAAAAACCCTTCAGAAACTTGTAATACATGGTGTCTACCTCAACCTTATAAAGGCCATCTATGACAAACCAACAGCCAATATTATACTAAATGGTCAAAAACTAAAAGCTTTCACTTTAAAATCAGGAACAAAACAAAGATGTCCACTATCACCACTCCTTTTCAATATAGTTCTGGAAACACTAGCCAGGGCAATCAGATAAGAGACAGAAATAAAAGGAATAAATATAGGAAAGGAAGATGTTAAATTATCACTATTTGTAGATGACATGATACTAAGACCCAAAAAACTCTATTAAAAGACTGCTAGAAGTAATAAACAAATTTAGCACTGTAGCTGGCTAAAGTCAACATGCAAAAATCAATAGCATTCTTGTACACAAACAAGAACCTCACCAAGAGAGAAATTATGGAAATATCGCCTTTCACAGTAACACCTAAAAAAATGAAATACTTAGGAATCAACCTAACTAAGAATGTAAAAGACCTATAGGCTGAAAATTATGCTATGCTAAAAAAGGAGATTGAAGAGGATATTAGAAAATGGAAGGATATTCCTTGCTCTTAGCTAGGAAGAACCAACATTGTGAAAATAGCCATACTCCCAAAACTGTTATACAGATTTAATGCAATCCCAATCAAAATATCATTAACATACCTCACAGATCTAGAGAAAACATTCCTAGAATTCATTTGGAGCCAGAAGAAACCTAGAATAGCAAAGGCAATTCTGGGCAATAAAGGCAAGACAGGAGGCATCTCAATTCCTGACTTGAAACTGTACTACTACAAAGCCACAGTGATAAGATCAGCATGGTATTGGCAAAGAAATAGACCTGAGGACCAATGGAACAGATTAGAAGATGCAAGTAAAAGTACAAAGACACTCAGCCACCTGATATTTGACAAAGGGGATAAACATGTTCACTGGAAGAAAGATAGCCTCTTTAATAAATGATGTTGGAAAAATTGGCTCTCCACATGCAGAAGACTGAAACTAGATCCATGCCTATCACCATGCACAAAACTAAAGTCTAAATGGATCAAAGACCTAAACATTAAAACAGAAACGCTAAATCTACTGCAAGATAGGGTAGGTAGAAATCTTGGAGACATAGGGGTAGACAGAGAATTCATGAACAAAACACAAACTGCATTGGAAATGCTTCAGAGAATCAACAATTGGGATCTCATATTATTGAAAAGTTTCTGTACTTCAAAAGAAATCAATATCAGAGTGAAAAGAAAACCCACAGAATGGGAAAGAATTTTAGCCAGCAACCCCTCAGACAGGCTTACATCCAGAACATATAAAGAATTCAACATCAAGCCCCTCAAATTCAAAGACCCTCTCCAAAATGGGCATCTGAGATAAACACGCAGTTCTCAGATGAAGATATACAAATGGCAAATAAATACATGAAGAAATGTTCACCATCACTGGTCATTCAAGAAATGCAAATTAAAATAGCATTGAGATTTCATCTCACTCTGGAAAGAATGGCTGCCATCAAGAAATCAACTGATAACAAATGTTGATGAGGCTGCAGGGAAAAAGGAACACTTCTCCACTGTTGGTGGGAGTGTAGACTGGTGTAGCCACTATGGGAATCACTATGGAGATTTCTAAGAAGACTAAGATTGGAAACTCCATTCAGTCCAGCTATTCCCTTCCTGGGTATTTTCCTAGAAAAACTGAAAAGGTCATATCATAGTGATATATGTGCACCCATGTTCATAGCAGCATAATTTGTAATAGCTAAATCTTGGAAACAAGCAGAATGCCCATCAACTACAGAGTAGATGAAAAAGATGTGGTATTTCTATACAATGGAATATTACTCAGTTATAAAAAAGGATGATCTTGAGGCCTTCATAGGCAAATGGAGACAACTTGAGGCTATCCTCATTATTGAAATAAATAAGAATCATATTTATAATTATCACATTGTGTCACTAGTGTAAAAAGTAATAAGTGTAGAAGTAATAAAACCCAAAATGTGTAATTGTTATTGTAAAAAAGAGAGGAAAAGAACATGCCCTAAAGTATATAACTGCATGTATGTTTAAGTGTGAAGGATTGATAACCATATTTCTAAGTTTTTGTTGGATAGCTGAACAGAACTGTTTGTAGTCTCGCTGTTTATATGTCCACTTTGTGTGCTTTACTTTTGTAACTTGAAGAACTACTTCTAAGAGGACAATATGTAATTCATCAACTAGTGATTTCTTACTGTTTATTTTTTGAAATTATGTATTATTTCTACCATTTTTCTTTTTTTTTCATTAAATAAAAATTTTTTAAAAATTAAAGAATTTTTAGTTGGGAATCTTTATAAGTACTATTCTTTTCTTGAATTTTTTTCCTGGATCAACAGAATCCAATTCAATAAAAGTGACAATTTTTGAGAATATATATTGGTTTGTTTTAGCTTTTTAATGTAAGAGTCATCTTCCTAGTTCTGAATTTTCAATAGTTCCCTGTTGTCTGTCCTATCAGAAACTTCATAAAAGACTATAATTGTTATTTTGGGAAATAACTTGGCTCTAACTCATGGATCCAATTTTATTTTCTACTTCACTAATAAAGCAGAGACCATGGCTCATCTTATCTTCAAATTTTTATTTTCAGTGCTAACTTATCTTGTGACTGACAATTCATTTTTCATTTCCACCCCTTCTTTCATCTACAAAATAAACCCATACATATTTTCCAAGTTCTTTATTCAAGCACTTAAGACCTATACCCCTCAACTAGTATGCAGTAGCACAGCATAATGCTTACAAGTGATTTTGCTGAAGACAGAATGAATAGGGTTCAACTCATATGTCTGTTGCTTACTAGTTATGTAATTTTTGATATTTATGTGATCACCGTGTACTTTGGTCCACAGAATTGGAATAAATCCATTAGGTCAAGTTGTTACGACTTTAACAAGTTAATACTCTATGTGTAAACACTTAGAACAGTGCCTGTCACACAGTAGGTACTCTGGACTCTGGAAGTATTTGCAATCACTGTGACACTGACTCCTTATAGCGTGCCTAGTTATGCCTAGGATGTGTATGTTACATTGAAGTTGTCATCCACCTCTTATTTCTATGTTTTTGAGTAGTTACAAAGAGAAGAAAAAGAGGTTTTTACTCTATCCTTCCTCCCTCATCTTCATCTCTTATCCCTATCTGCTCTCATGTCATTTCTCATTCAATTCCTCCTGCCTGGTTTTCCTCAACCATGTGCCAAACACTTATGCTCATTATTCATAATCTATACTCCTACTCTGGAAGGTGGATATTTTTAAGCTTATTATTAAAGCTTATCATGATTAAACAAATTATCAATAGTGATGCAACTGAGCAGTAAGTAGCCAACATAGTATTCTAACTAGATCTATCTCATGACAGAATCCAATATCATCCTATTACACATGCCATCTACCCCTTTTTCTCCTTATAATTAACACCTGTTGCTATACCCACCCTGTCTCCCAATAACTCCAACCTCGAACAGCATGTGAAAATAAAAAATATTCACCAAAAGCTGAAAGTGGTGGTAAACACCTCTAATCATAGCACTCTGGGAGGCTGAGGCAGAGGGAGTATGAGTTCAAGGCCAGACTGGGCAACTAAGTGAGATCCAGGCTCAAAGCAAAATGAAACAACAACACAAATACATATACCAGTTCCCCAAGATTAACGTAATCATTATGTATTTCAAACATATGCTAATTTTAAAAATTTTAATAGACTGGGGATATAGCTCAGTGCAAAGACTGAGAAAACAATCATAAGGAAATGACTGCTTGAAAAGAAAATATTGAGTATCTTAAATACTACAATGATTCCTGGGAAGTTTAAAAATCTTTTTCTTTGAATGATCCACATTAATAATTTTACTAAATTTTCTCTCCCATTTTTGAGCTTATGTAAGGGTTTCTTTAACAAGTCAGCACTGGCTTGACAAATTCTTGGATGCTATTTAGAATTTTTTTTTAATTAATGATGCTATTTAGAATTAAAGCTTCTACACTTACAGAAAATCTAAATTGTAGATAGTTCTTTATTATCTACAATTTAAAGATAATTCTTTATTATCTACCATTTAGATTGATATTTTGATATTTGTCAAAATATCACCAATTTATAAAATCACCTGGATTCTAAGGTATTACTAAAATTAGCCATGAAATTTAAAATCTAAGCATTTTAATCCCATTTAACTGATGGAAAACTGTTGAACAACAATGACACTTATAAAAATGCCAGAGGGTCTGTGAACTATAGAACTTTCTCAGTAGATCGAATTTTAGAACTTTTGCCCAAATTTCAGGAAAATCTGTGAAATAGTTACAGGAAACTTACCCATTTAAAATGTACAACCATTTAGTTTCATGACTACAAAACAGGTAAAATGTGATTTTAAAAAATACTGGTGCTGTTTTGTAATAAGTGAAATTTACTCTGAACTTGCTAACTTTTTTTTTTACAAAGAAACCAGCAAACATCCCAATACACAATGCTCAGATCAAATGAAAAGAACTCTTTATTTCATCCAGTGTGTGTTGACTTTATCCTTGACCTTCCTCCAAGTGGAAATCAAATTAAACAGACTGTACATTTGCTGCAGAACCTGCCAAAGATTTTGAGTACAAAAATTTTGAGTGAACCATAAAGCAAAATATAATCATTTTACTTTCCTCTGATCAATAGTGAAAATATCTGCTACCGCTTTAGCATTCAAATATGTTCTTGCTGTATAATTTTAACTTTGGAAGGTGAGAGAACAGTGAAACTTCAGAAACAAGTGTGAGGGGCTTGTCAGGGAATGTTGGATTCTGAGGTACCAAGAGCAAAGGAATGCAGACTCCAAGTGCGCATGACCTGTGTCCCTGAATGCTCTGGTTGTGGTGTGTTCCTATTGGAGCTCAAGCAAGGAGTCCAGCAGATGAGATATCAGGGCGGGTCTTGCAAAGTACAGTCCTCTGCCCACTTTTAAGGCAGGGAGACAATTAGGTAGTGGCAAAGTGGCTCCTCGAGGGAGAGTGACCTGTCAATCACAGAGATCCAAGACATGCTCACAATAGCCTCCAAGCCCTGCACCAGGTACCAGTCAGAGAATGTATCTTCAAGTCTTCTGGCACAAACAGGTTCTTCATAGGATGACCTAGATCGCACATCAGAATGTGGGCTCTGAAAAACAGTGGCCCTCACTCAGTAGAACATGTTTCTTTTCCTACTTTTAATCCCTGTAATAAATGTAAAACCTTCCTGCGTAGTTTCCTGCCCTGTCCAACTCTTTGTTCAGGACAAGGAGGTCCTGTTAGGGACCCTTGGAAAAAGTCTGCGGTATCCCCCCACTAACAGCAATACTTCGGAGAGCCCGTTATTTGAGATTTAACAAATCCATGTGAAGTAGAGGTTAAACCCTGAAGGATTGGGGTTTAGGGAAAAAAAGACAGGAGTAGAATAGAAAGCCTGAAGGTAGAGCCAAGAGATGAGATACTGAGCAGTTGCAAGACCTGTAAATTTACTCAACTCAGGAAATGCTTGTTAAAAATAGTATTTCTGTATAAAAATGGAAATTCCTGAAGGAAACATTGCTTGAACACTGCTGTCTTATAGTTGTTTTAGACTGATTTAGACAGAACGTGCAAGGGGAAATAAGATTTTCAGAACTTTCAGAAATTCCTAAGAGGTCTCTAGACCCTTACAGACCAACCATGAAGTGGTAAGATAGGGATGGAGAATATGGAGTTAATGTTGTATGACTTAATGAGGGACACAGTCATGGAAGTTGCTATCTGGGCAACATCTATCAAAAACTTCACTGTTGAAAAAAGATAGTATGTTTTTACTTTGCAGATGAAACTATTTTGTGATTACGTTTAATGAATTAGCATAGTGCTTTTAAAGTAATTACATTTTTAAGTGAGGGTGACAAAATAAACTTAGTTTTAAAGGTTATATGTAGAAATGGCAGAATTGCAGATTAAAACCAGGGCCCTGAATTTCATTGCAACGTATTAAATCCTCAAACTAGCTTTCTCTCCTCCCCATCCTGACTATGAAATTTTGCCAGCTAAGGAAAGGTTTCCAATAAATTTCATGAAACAGTTTTCAAGACTGAACTCTAAGATAAAGACCATCTGCATTTTCATGCAATAAAGTACTAAAGTCTAGCAAGTTTGGGGGTGGGATACACTTACTTTTCATAAAGCAGAGTAGTAAACCAAGAAGCGATAGGTTATTTCCAGCCATAAAGTGTTCGCTTTTTTAATTGAACATTGTAATGTGATTTTAGCTGTAGCAGACATGACCTTCACAGCACAAGTGGCCAGAACATGTTTCCATTAATTCGTAGCCTCTAACTATAGCTCCTAGAAGACAGCTCTTATTAGACATTATCTATTTAGTACTAGTGTATGTTTGCAATACATAATAAATACCTTCATGCTGGGGAATTGGTACATACACGCAGGGTATCTTGATCCTTTCTACTTTCCAGTCCCCCACCCCTCCTTCCTGCCTCCTCTAAATTCCTAGAACACCTTCCCATTTATTATCAGAAAAAAATACAGGAAATCTCAAGACTGTCATAATCAAATCTTCTTCTCAGTGCAAAATACTATCGTCAGTAGCTGTAGGTAAGGACAACTGCCTTGGATTCTTTATGACTTCTATGTATATATGTTGACTCTATTTTGCTAGAACCACTTCCTAGTATGATCAGTGGAATCTACTGAGCATTTCCTGTATGCCAGGCTTCACTATCCAGAAGGACAAAAGCCCAAAAGTAGATTAAAAACAAAAGGGTTCCAGAACAGAGGCAGATTCAGATTGGTACAAAAGCACAGACTAAGAAAAGACCTATCACCTAGGGTGAGGAGGAGAAAGAAGTGTGGGAAGAGTTCACCTGGGGGAAAATGTATGTGGATGTGTACTAAAAAAAATAAGAACAGCGTGCTGAAACTCAGAATGCTAAGGGCACAGAGCCAGAAAGTTCTGTAGAGGTAGCAAAGTATTGATTCATGAAGTGAGAGGAGAGGTTTGTGAAGCTAATGTTGGTACATGGGGTCAGAAAGACAGGAACAGACTGTTAGGTTTGTGGAGGAAACTAAAGCCCTGCAAAAAACAATATTGAAAACCATTTATAATGAATTTGTTTTGATCTCTTATTAATGAGACCCACTCCTTAGTGGAAGTCACAGTTTTTACTGAATTTCACTTTTTAATAAAATTAGAACAAGATTCCATAGTCACATCACATGAGATCCTGCTATTTATTCTTGGCTTCTCAGAGGTAGGAAACTGGAAAAAACACACTATTAAAATACCTTCTTATAACTAACTTGGGAACATAAGGGTTGTCATGATAACAGAGATGGAGAGACATTAGCAAGTTTCTTAGCCTAAAACCATACTTGATCACAGCAAAGTGACTAATGCAAATGGTGAGAATGTGCGTGGGCACTCATGACAGATGAAGTCTGTCTGTCTACATGTCCTAGTGCTTCCTGAACTAACAGGATACAAAAATACCTCTGTGTATAGCCCTGGGGGGCACAGGTTCTTGCATGTACTAATTCTGCAGTGCTCACAGCCGAACACAGATGCCACTGTGCAGTTCAACCAGCAATGTTAAATGTTCAAATTTCTGGCCTCATTAGTACGTAAGTTAAAACCATAATTTATGAACTATTTTGGCTTTAGAGCATATTGTTCATTTTTACTGCCCAACTTGAACCCCTGGCTTCAAACTAAATGAAGGGTGTATCATAATGTTCAGAGATGCTTGAGAAAGTGGTTGAGGCTCCTTCTCTCTCCTTCAGTCAACATTTGTTGTATCCTGTGCCACTTTCACTTCTCTTCTTAATGACTCATTTAGGGCAGGTCCTATCCTCACACCATGTAGTCCTGGATAGTCAAAAAAAATATCACCTTACATTGGACCACACTGGTCAAGCTAGACCTCTTATCTTTCCTGAAAATTAAATAATGTATAGTAGGATAGAAAACGCTAGAGGGGATAGCCAGACTTGCATTCTATTGTTTGCAACCAAAGAACCCTAAGTGGTACACAGAATCTAGTTTAATGATCATGAAGCCAACTACAAGAGAAAGACAGAAGCTGGGTATCTTTTTCTTTTCCTTTTTTTTTTTTTTTTTTGTACCAGGGATCAAACTTGTAGCCTCGCGCTTGCCAGGCAGGCGCTTATGCCACTGAGCTAAATCCCAGGTCCATAAGAGAAAGACAAAGAAGGGAGGCTAAAGCAGAAATACTGAGTTTTTAGCTTTGTAGAGAACTCGTTCAAATTTTCAAGTTGCTTCAAAATGGTATAAGAGGGAGAGGAAAAGGATGGTGACAACTGGATGGGAAAGGAAAATTCTAATAATGTAAGACAATGGGGTTCTCAGGCATTAATTTGGGTTTGTGATAAGCACTAGGGATAA
>PVJX010025700.1:0-26912 GCA_004027295.1 Dolichotis patagonum | reverse complement strand
CAAAAATGAGATATTATAATACTCATTGACCATTTTCTGTTATTCGGTTCAGAAAGCCCTGGAATTCTTTCACTAAATGCATGGCTTTATACTATTGTGTTATGTTTGATATTATTGTAATTGAAACTATGCTCAACTATAGCAGAGTTAGAGATATGGCGTTAGATAATGTTGATGTCCAGTTGACTTAATGTAAAGTGCTGTGTTGCCTATGTTGTCCTCTTCTGATCTGCTCTGTACTACCCCCTTTTGTTTTATTCTCTTTTCAATAAAAAAAAATAAAAATAAAAATAAAAAAAATCAGTTAAATGATTCTAATTATTAGGTTAGTGTAAACAGAAATGAACTTGTCAGTGATAGGCAATTCAGGCAGTAATCCAAAATTCAGAGATTTATAGGTGCAAACCAAATTCGTTTGGCTTTAAATATGTTTAATTTTGCATACTTCCACATTTCTTCAGACTAATTAAATCACCTCTTCTAGAGAAGTGAGTTTTAAGAATCTTAGTCTTAAGTTTTTACAGACTCCTCTCAAACACTGTAGTAAATGCCCTTCAAATGAACAGTGGAATCCCATAAATGTTTGAATCAGCTCTTTCTTGCTGTAGATGCTAGTTTTATTACCTGTTAACGATGTCTACTTAAGAACAAAATGCATAAGGCCAGTGATACCTTTGTTTTGGAATTACTGTCAGGATTGAGATAAAAAAAATAGATATTTGTCATGTTAGTCTCAAACTTTACAGTGGTTTGTTTAGGTTACGAGATTAGGTGACAGTAGGGAACACAGTTATAATAGCCTAGGTGCTAGATACTGTGTGAAGTATTTCACTCCCTTGGCAGCTGGTTTATCAGCACAGTACTACAGCTGGAGCTACAGTGGTAAAATAATGTTTGGTTTTTTTACTGCTTTATAACACATTATCTTACTGTATTAATGTGACATTTATTGATGTATAGTTCCTATGGATTAGGAATTTGAGGGTAGCTTAGCTAGGCTGTTCTGTCTTGAGATCTCTCAGGAGGTTGCTGTCTGGATGTCTGCTGATATCTCTCTGTGGTGCTTGTTGTCTCTCTCTCTCTCTCTCTCTCTCTCTATATATATATATATATATAGAGAGAGAGAGAGAGAGAGATGCATTTTATGATATATAACACATACTCAAAATATACAGTATACAGTATTTCTTGAATATGTGTAGTGTTTTGGTCTGTTTTACTAAGCAGATGTCTACTGAACAGCAATCTGTAGTCAAGCAAGACTTCCCTGGGACTGGAGGACCCACTTCCATGGTGGGTTAGTCACATGCCTACCAAATCGATGCTGTTAGGAAGGTCTCTTTTCTACCTCATGTAGACCTCTTTACTGGTCACGTAAGTAATCTTATGACTTAATGGTTGGCTTCTGTCAGTTTCTTTTCTCCCATTGCTGAAACAAAATACGTACAAGTTAAGGGATGAAAGGTTTATTTAACTCACAGTTTGTAGAGGCTTTAGTCCAATAATAGGTTGGCTCCCAGGCAGGGTGGCCTTGTAGAAGGGAAAAGCTCCTGATGGGCAGAAGGTACGGGGGGGGGGAGCCTTTTTCCTCTCCCTGGTATTGTATCCAGGCTACCGGTGTTAGAAGGGTGCCAAACCAATCAGTGGACTGATGCAAGAATCATACACCCTTAATCCTAGCACTGCACCATGAATCAGTCATACACCAGATTCAGCTGACTCTGAAAAAGCCCCACCTATGACTGCATGAGGCATTGGGGGGACATCTGGAAACAAACAATAAGAGTTTTCCTGAGAGCAAGCAGTCAGGAGAGACATAGGGGAAATAAAGAGGTAGGGAAGGCACAGAAGATATTTAAAAAGCAGTACCCTCATAAGGCACACAGCATCAATTCTGCCACATTTGTTTTGTAAGAAGCAAATCACTAAGATTGGAATATATGCAATAGGAGAGGAGTTAGGCTTTTAGGCTTTATCTTTTGAAAAGAAAGGTATCTGTGAATGAATGAACATATTGTAAAATATGTTTTCCATCCAGGTATTCAGTCCATATCACTTGAGACTGTAATTACATTGAGAATTATAATGATATTTAGTCCTATATTAGTGACATCTGTGTAAATACCAAACAGCAAAGACAGAGTGCAGCAAAAGCAAATATGTGTAAAAGGCATTCCTGTTAAGCAGTACCGCCAATTTGGAGCATCTTTGACTCAGATGTCCTGTCATCTCAGAGTCAACAAATCTATAACCATATTCATGAGCCACATCCACAAAGCGACTTTCTAACTTCTGTTTGTCAGTTTTACAGTTTTTCTGCTAGTCACTTTGATTTGAGCCTGAGCCTTCTTTTAAACAATGTATTGAAAGCAATCCTCCAGAACGACTCACATTCATCTCTTCAATTTCCATTTCTCGTGCTCTAATCCTGTTCTCACTTCCCACTTTATTGCCCTATTACTCAAACCATGAATTCTTAGCTCCTTAGCTAGTCTGAGATATGCTCCCGGCATAACCTTCTAGACATTTTTTTCTTTTTGTTTTTCAAATAAAAGATACACTCCATGACTCCTCTTTACTGAAAATGGAGAGATTGAACCAAAAGAGATGCTGTAAATATTCTCAGTCTGTTTTTGAAGTTGTTTGGAATTGAAATATAAAGTGCTATTTTTAGAAATAAATATATAGAGAGAATTCTCTGGGACCTAAATGTGGAAAGGGTAAAAATAATACTACCTTTACACCTTTGGAAGACAGTAGAGAATGAAAACAAAAAAGATAAAACCTCCTTGGGTGAGATAGAGGGAAAAAAATTGAAGGATTCAAGTTGAAAAGACCAGTGGATGGAATGAATATGAAAGCACTAGAAACTGTGAAATATTACTAAGGATAAGATACCTAGTAATAATGTCAGTATTTCTAGACTGTATAGCACGATTCTGAGTAGGAGACTGTAGCTTTCTAGTGTGAGTACATGAGATGCATGCTCATTTGGTAAGAGGGGCTTGCTTGCCTGTGCTCCTTGCGCAATCATAGTCAAGTTCTCTTACATTCTCCGGATTTAATATTTTCTTAAACTGGGAAAAGAAATGAGTTGGACTAGATACTTTCCAATGTTTATATTTTACACTGTTGGAAAGGGACTTAGATATATTTGAAACAATTTCAATTTGTCTACCCCCCCAGGGATAAATTTTTTAATATGTGTATTAACGATACAGAACAGTGAGATTCACTTTGGTGCACTGGTAGTGATCTGTAATGTATTTTAATTATTTTCATCCCTATAACCTTCTCTCTTTCTTCCCTTTCCTGTTGATCCTCTTTCTCTCAACTTTTGATTTCCAATCATTTTTCCTTTATTTATTCTTTTTAAAAATTGCTCATACATTAAAAAAACATTTAACTTTTGTAACTGGCTTATTTTACTTAATATGACAGTCTCTGATTCCAACCATTTTTCTACAAGTGACTTTTTTCTCTTTGGGACAAAGATTTAGATTGTGGTATAATAATACAGCAAATGAAAAAATTCAATTTATATACTCTTTCCACAATTTTCCGACTAGTCTCTCACTTGGATGGAGGTGAGACATATAATCCTAGATTATTCAAAGATTATTCAATTGCTAAACATATATGATACCCTCCATAGTGTTTTCTTCCGTGATGGTGACTGTTAAGATTTTACTGTTAAGACTTGAATATTTTTAGGTCTTTTATCATTATAAAAGAATATAAAACTGTGTTTACTCTGATGGGATAGCCTAAATAATTTCCATTCTTAATTCTTTTCTCGGATGGGGAAACTTTAGTCAGCTTTCCCGTGTTTGAGACACAGTACCTGACACAGCTGGAGGAAGAAAGGTTTAATTTGGTTCATAGTTTCAAGGAGATTCAGTCCATTGTTGGCTAGTTCCAAGACAGAAACATCATGGCCAAAGTGCTCCACAGAGCAGTGTGGCTTAGTTCACGGCAGCCAGAGCAGGGAATCAGTGCCAGAGCAGGGAATCAGTGCCAGAGAGGAAGGGACAAGAGACAGTATAAGGTATCAATGGTCCCGCCTCCGTGGCCAACCTGGACCCACTTAGGGGTGTGCGTTACTAATCTGCTAGGCATTTCTTAATCCATGGAAGAGACATGTCAGGATTAATGCTGGCATTGGAGCTCTAGATTTCTTGAATATTTCAGACCCATAGATTCACAAACTTAGATTTTGTCCAGTAGAGTCACTAAGTGTACTTATTTGTGTTTCTGTAAGTAGTTGTAAAATTTCCTTCAAGTTTATTTGTTCATTCATTTTCCAGTATGTAACATTTGAATACTTTTACTATTTCTTTGGGAATTATAGTAAGTTTCCATCTCACCTGTATCATTGAGCGTCCAGTCTGATAAAGCAAACAGAATTACGAGAATACAAAGAAACCTGCATGTCCTGACCCTCTTATCTTGGCATAATTATTAATGCCATTTCTTTCACTTTCAGATGTTGTGGTTTTAATAATAAATTATGTAGTCACATTGTGGATAACTTTATAAATCCCTGATTTTGAGCATAAGATTGCTTCAACTAAAGCACTGTGGAAATTGAGAAGATTTAGTTAATTTAGGTAGGATGGGAAAGAACAGACTTAAACCTGACATGCTCAACTCATGTTCAGAAGGAAAAAGACAGGCATTTGGTTCTTGGAAATTCCTGAATACTGTATAAAAAATTTTCATCTTTGTTTCACATCTTATATATAGACATATGTTTTATAAATTGTGACTTAATAAAAGACAGTGAGAAAAGTATCAGTGCTCTGGCTTTTTACCATCTTCTCCAACCTACTCTCCACACCCCTATCTGGTTCTTGGGATACTCCCTTGAGCAGCTGCTGAGACTTTTGTTTTGAAATAAGAAAGATAAAAAAGAAAAAATTGAGATTCACCTGTCCTTACTTTTTCCTAAATCTTTTAATTTTACTAGGAATACTATGCATTAAGTAAGAAAAGGGTTATAATTAATGGCAAAAATCTTAAACAGACTTTGAAGTTGTTTGTTATTTGACCTCAGAGATTTTCTGTTATTCTTGTAATGGCACATAAAGTTTAATCTGTAACACAGATTCTAACTTCTAACAGAAGTTAGAATCACTGTTTCATTGAAGTAGTGAGAAATCAATGATGACCTAAAATAAGATGCATCTTGGTGAAGTATCAGTGGAACAGAATAGAAGATGCAGAAACAATCTCAAGCACATTTAACTGTTTGATCCTTGATAAAGGGGTCAATATACTACCCATTTTTCTTTGACTGTCATTTAATCCATTAATGTGAAACTCTTTAAGCAATTTTTAATTAGGAGAAATACTTGTATCAGCCAGTACAGGTAAGAATGTTTATTGTACTTACAGCCAGGTTTGATTGTAGTAAATGTTGGAGAAGGTTAATCAAAAAGTTTCCCCTGGAACTGTTTTTTCCATTCTTTCAAACAGTGAATCTGTATGTTATTTTTTTCTCTTTCTTCCTTTAGCAGAGTAAGTAAAGCTGCAGTGTAAAGTGTTCATTAATTCCATAGGTACCACAAAAAAACTAACATTGAATGCTTAGCCAAACACTGTTTTATAGAATTGTTGAATAGGCCTCAGGTAGAAAGATCGGGTTGGGAAGGTACAGAAGTTAGAATCACTGTTTCATTGAAGTAGTGAGAAATCAATGATGACCTAAAATAAGATGCATCTTGGTGAAGTATCAGTGGAACAGAATAGAAGATGCAGAAACAATCTCAAGCACATTTAACTGTTTGATCCTTGATAAAGGGGTCAAAAACCCACATTGGAGGAAAGAGCCTCTTTAATGAATGGTGCTGGGAAAACTGGCTATCCACATGCAGAAGATTAAATTTAGACCTGTGTCTCTTACCATATACTAAAGTAAAATCAAAATAGATCAAAGAACTAAATGTTAAAACAGAAACAACCTGCTGGAAGATAAAATAGGTAAGTGTAAGTCAAAACTCTATTTCATTATAAACCCTGGAGAATGCTTAAAAATTTTCATTACAGGGCATGCCTTCAATGCCCATACTTCCTTCTACACCCCATCAACACTGCTAGGACTTTACCTCCACTCAGCACTGGTCTGGATTGGGAACTGAGCTTTAAACATGGCCCTTTGGGATCGCTGAAGAGCTAAACTCAATTTCTTTTGGACATGTTACAAAATAATTTTTGATGAATATTCTAGTGACTTTTAAATATTCTAGTATTTATTGGTATGAAAACTCAAGACTGGAATATAGACATGCAGATTTTTATATTTAATAATAGGAAATGTAGTTAAAAGTCAAATTTTCAGTATTATATTGAAAACTCATACCAAATAGATAAACATAAATGGAGCTTCCAATATGAGCAAGACTTCTGTCTCAGAATATACATTAAGAAATATCCATTGAGCCAGGCTTGGTGGTACATGTCTGTAATCTCCGCACTCAGGAACCTGCAGCAGGAGGATTACTGTGAGTTCAGGACCAGCCTGGGCTATGTAGTGACTCAAGGCCAGCCTGACCTACATAGAACTACATTGCAAGACCCTGTCTGAACCTCCCCCAACCAAGTTGGGCAAAAGGGTAGGTTCTCTATCAAATAACTCTAAATATGTTCAGTCAAGAAATTTAGATGTCAGGCATTGAGAGATTGTTGAATTTCCTCAGTCTTGTTTCTCCTGGTATTCAGGTTAATTATCTGGAATAACTAATAGGAGACGGTAGCTCAAACCCTTTACTCACCACCATTGGCACAGAGTTTGGAGGATGGCATAGTAGGCTTTTTTGCTGGCCTGGAAATTTTCCACCAAGGCTAAGCTGTACCTCCATTTCCTTTTGATCATCTCAGGAGAGCATTGCCTTACATGAGTCTTTGATAACTAGGGGTTCTCAGGAAGCTCTTCTTCCACCTTCAGTGTCTGTGATATTACAGTATTTAGATTTATTTGTGAAACTTTACCACTCAGGACAAATGGAGAGATCTTCTATTTGGCATGATAAAAATTATAACAAAACATCCTACTTCCAAATTAAGTGGTAAATTACAGCAGAGCAGCTTATCATAATCTTAATTGTGCATAAAAATACCCAAGGATCTTGTTAAAAATTTAGACTCCTTGGCAATACCTCATAAATTCTAATGTAGTAAGTGTAGGCTGAAACAGATGCGGTAGAAGCTAGTTTTTCTCTGGCTCACCCAGAATGGAGATTGTGTCCTAAAATAGAAGTCTGATATGATTTTAAACTAGTATTTATAAGCAAATTTAAGTGAATTTGGCCTATAAATATATATTTCATAGCTGAATTTTACAACTGTCATTTCACAGCTCTGAATATGATACTTTCAAATACATGAGCTCATTAGTCTCCTATCAGTATACTTTCAAGCTTTTTAAAGTGGGATTTAGAAATATTTCTTCCCTTATTGTTTGAAAATAAATAACTAAAAAAATAGGAATCCTCAAAAATACACATACTCTACATTGCTGGTTTGGATATATTTATCCTGTAGGAAGTAGGTGATAGTAGTCTTTAAAGCTTTGACACATTCTAAGTACAGGAGAGGTTGTTTAGATGCGGTTCTGTAGTTCACATTATACATTGACTAGTATACAGAATGCTTGGAAAGGGATATGAATGTCTCCTAATTCAGTTATTTGAATAGGGATAATGCAGAATGCCTTCCTTGGCATATGTAGAGAATACTATGTATACTGGCATTAGACTATATAAAATTCTGGAGTAAATAATTTGGAATTCTGAAATGTCTGAATTTTTCAGTTTGTTTACATAACTGCTTTTAATACCATCATTAGCATACTAGACTTAGAAAACACATATGATGTTGTATAGATTTCTTCAAAGAGCTTATTTATTTTTCCGCATTTAATCAAAGAATTTAATACTACTGAAAAAGAATAAAATGACATTATTATACCACTTAATTATTTGTAATTATCCTTTTGTAATTCTGTAATATCTAGGTGTTTTGTTCATAGAAAATCATTTCTAAACCCAATGTTATGATGCATTTGCTTTATGTTTTAAGAGTTTTATACTTTTAACTTTAGTGTCTTTTTTTCCTTCACAAGTATCTATCCAGTGTACCATATTACATTTATCTATCGTGTTTCTTTAGGCTTTTCTGGACTGGACAGTGACTTAAGACTTGTTTCTGTTGACACTGATGATTTTTTCCCAGTTTCCTCCCCTTTCTTTAACCCATCTCCTTCTTCCTATTTACAAAGCTTTGTTTCCATTTTATCCTTTTTTAAATCTTTTGTCCCCTTTTGCCTTCCTTTCCTCCTTCACCCTCCCTAATTCCTCCTTCCTTTTGAATGGTTTCTTCCTATTTCACAATATCTCTTGTACATTTTGATCCTTACTTACTCTTTCAGATTCTCACACCAGGGGTAAAAATCTGATAGTTACACATATGAGTCTGAGTTATTTGAGAATATGGTCTCAAGGTGCATCCATTTACCTAGAAATGTCTCGTTTATCCTTCTTTATGGCTGAGTAGTACTTCATTGTATTTTTTTTAAAACCTATGTCTTTTTAATCCATTTCTTAGTTGATGGGCATTTAGATTGTTTGCAAGATTTGGCTATTATAAACTATGCTGCTATAGACATGAGTGTACATATAATGGATCAGAGATCTAAACATTAAAACAGAAACACTGAATCTGCTGCAAGGTAGAACTCTTGAAGATATAGGAGCAGACAAAAATTTTATGAACAAAACCCCAGTTCTATAGAAAATAATAACTGGGATCTCATCCTATTAAAAAGCTTTTGCACAGCAAAAGAAATCACTGAGTACAGAGACAACCCACAGAGTACAAAAATATTTTAGCCAGTTGTCCCTTAGACAAAGGACTTTTATATTTAAAACAAACACAGAATTGAAAAAAATCAACACCCTACATTTAAAGACCCAATCCAAAAATGGGCATCTGAGGTTAGTGCACAATTCTCATATGAAGAAGTACAAATGATAGATACACATATGAGAAAATGTTCAGTATCCCTGGTCATTTGAGAGATGGAAATTAAAACAATATTGAGATTCCATCTCACTTCAGAAAGAATGGCTATCATCAAGAAATCAACCAATAACGAGTGCTGGCGAGATTGTGGTGGGGGGGGAGGAACCCTGCTCCACTGTTGGTGGGAGTATAGACTGCTGCAATCACTGTGGAAATTAATGTGGAGATTCCTAAAAATTCTAGAATTTGTGGTCACATTAGACCCAGCTATTCCCTTTCTGGGTGTCTTCCCAAAAAAGTTAAAAACATCGTAGGACACTGACAGTTTTGAAGAATGTAGGTGAGGTTTTGTAATATCTCCCACGGTTGTGATTTATCTGGTTTTCTTCTCTTGATTAAACAGAATGTTTGCCTTTTTGGAAGAAAAACCACAGTGGTAACATACTATTTCATCATGTATCAAGAGTTATGTGTAATCACCAAGCCTTATCCCTAATGATGTTAAACTTGATCCACCTATATAGTATTGGCGAGATTTCTCCACTGTGCATACCCCCTCCCTTCTTTGGAAGTAAGGTACTGTGTATGGCTTATACATAATAGGTAAAAAATTAGCCTCCACCCCACCCATTTGAATATGATGTATTTTCATTTTCATTCAGTGCTGTGTGTGTGTATTTGGTTTTGTTTTTGGTTTTTGAGACAGGGTCTCATTTTGTAATTCAGGCTGTCCTTTAACTCGTTATGTAACCCTGGCTAGCCTCGAACTCATGGAGATTCTCCAACCTCCACCTCCCAGTTGCTACTACTACAGGTGTACATCACCACACCTGACTGTTTATTTTCTTTTGAGACTTCTTTGGCCCAGAGACTATTTATGTTGTTTGGTTTCTCAATATTTGAAAGATTTTACTGTTTTCAGCCTGTTGATTTCTAGTTTGATTTGATTATAACAGAGAGCACACATTTTATGCTTTTAAGACTTCTAAATTTTTAAAAATTTTCTTTTATAGCCCAGGATAGGGTGATTGATTCCATTGGCTTTTAAAATGCAATGTAAGAGTGGAATCTTCTATATATGTCAATTATGTCTTGTTAGTTGATTGCTTGTTAAATTCTTTCTGAATTCCCATCTTGTACTTCTATCAGTTGCTGATTGTATGGGTTTGAAATTCTCAGCTGTAATCCTAGATTTTTCTTCCTTGTCTGTACTGTTTTGGTGAATATGGTGTATATTTAGATGTACACGACAGGCTGTAATTCGTATGTCTCATTGCCTGGTGGCTCTGATTTAGTAAAAAGACCGAAACAAGTAATTAGACCTGTGTGTACCACCAGCAGTCCAAGCTGTCCAGTGAGACAGTCATACATGTACCACCAGTTGTTCAAGCTGGCACCAAGGTGTTAAAGTTGTTGTGTCTTACTAATGATATGATCCTTTTGTCATTATGTAGTATCCCTGATTGTCTTTAGTAATTTCTTTGCTTCACAGACTATTTTATCAGATATTAATATAGCCATGCTTGCTTTTTTAAAAGATTGCTTGCATGGTATGTATTTTTCCATCATTTTACTTTCAACCTGCATATATATTACTCTGTATTTAAAAGTAAATCAAAACCAGTAAGTGTTCTCAAGAAGTTCTGTAGAATTTTTTCTATTAATATCTAGGTACAAATGTGAGTAAATGGTACATATCATTTTTGAAGTGTAGAAAATAGAATATTGGTACAAGGCAGAGTATGAACAAAATCTTACCTACTAAGTGAGTCTTTCTTTCAGTCCTTATACAGGTTTTTGTTGAATACCTCAGGTTTAAGCATTAGTAATAAACAAAACAGAAGAAAAACAAATCAAATCTGTGCTGGCCTGGGGGTTTATATTATAGTGGAGGAAGAAGAAGAGTGAAGAAGTAATCTGTACCTTATGTAGGAGGGTCCAGCAAAGTCAAGCTGGGAAAGAAGCACAGATAAGTGCTTAGAGTAAATGGAGGTGGAAGTGAGTGTCTGGGGCAGACGAGCATATTATTTGAGAGAAGGTGATCAGAGAAGGCCTTTCAGCAAAGACCTGAAGATTGTGCTAATTTCTCTAGTGGAAGAGTGTCTCGGCCAGAAAAAAGGACACTTACTTTGAGTGGAACCGTTTGGAGACAAGTGTGACTAGGGAGAAGTGAGACATAGAGTGGGGGAGATGAGATCAAAAGGAAGCAAGGGTCAGACCATGTTATGTCTTAAGGATGTTGTACGGATTTGGGCTATGTGAGATGGAGAGTCACTAAAGGTTTAGAACAGAGTGGTGATGTGCCAGAGCTTGCATTGGATAGTTTGTATATACATGTGTGATTGATGTTTATTTTTAAAGTATTTTATAAACATAAAAGCAAGGCAGGTAATTTCAAAGGTTGATTTTTTCCCACACCAAAGTACCGTGCTTCTTTACCTAATATGGATCTGAGACAATTCATTTTTAAGTTTTAGAAGTATGGTAAATGATTATTATATTTGCTAATGATATTGTTGTGTTTGGTATCTTCAGTATTCATTATAGCTTGCCATTTCTGAAAAAGAAGTGCACACATGACAGATAAAGATAAATCACTAAAAATATTGTGATCATTAAAATTTCAGAATTATGTGTAAAAAGATCATTTAAAGAAAAAACAGAATATACTTAACAAAAGGAAGAACAAAATTTGTAACAAAACTAGGCTAAGGAGATTATTGCAGTTGGACGTAGTACAGTACCACTGTAAGCTTCGGGGCAGCTAGTTGTTTTTCGTTTTGTTTTCTTTATCCAGTCATGAGTATTTCTGTCTAGGAACTGTATTGGACAATGTTTTTATTTAAGAAAAAGAACAGTATTTAATTACCCAGGGAACCACTTATAGGTGCTAACCCAAATGTGTTTCACTGAAGCTTGAAATCATTTGGGAAGTTTTTTAAGAAACCAAATACTTTTATAGACTTCCTGGGCAAATTATTAAAAGCGATGACAGGTGTGCATGGCTGTTATCTCTGCAAAATACAGCTATATATTTTGTTGCATAGATGATAAAAGCATTTATTCTGATGCAGGTTTTTTTTTTTTTTTTTTTTTTTTTTTGCTTAAAGATTAGAAAAACAATGACACTGGCAATTCCCTGTTTCCACCACTGCATTATGTGATCCTACTGTTACCTCTGTACTGTTGCTCTTCTGGATTAGATCGTGATTTCAGCCCTAACTGTGGAAATAGACCACGGCCTTGGAGAATATCTTTGAGACTAGCAGTTTTGAAAGTGAGCTCAAGGGGATCTTGGAGGAAACCAGCTGCAGAGAGTCATGAGCGTCCAGAGTTCTGAAGGGGTCTTTTTCATTCTAAATATTTTATCTATTTTAGATAGATACTGTTTATCAGGTATAAATCATTCTCATTATGAAAGGCTAAAGCCTGAGGGAATAAGACAGGATATTTGAGCAACCAGTCTTCAGTAATTTCTTTTTCAGAGAACTCTGGGAGTTATATGGCTGGAAGAGATTTTGGTGTTCCTGGTCGGCAGTGGGAAGGGAGATCCTTGGAGACAGGTTTTCTAGGACCAAACCATTCTACTTACTTTTGATTACAGCAGTCGGATTATAACTTGGAACTGTTTATAATCTTGTATTATTGTTAATAATAGAATTAATTAGCACATTAGCATGTAGTAGTAATTTACAGTTTACACAAAATTTACAAATGTATTTTTTTACGGTGCTGTTTTTTGGGGGTACTGGAAATTGAACCCAAGACTTGCCCCAGAGCTATGGCCCCAGAGCTTTGAAAACAGTTTTACTCTGAGACAGTTTCTGTAAGTTACCTGGTCTAGGTCCAAAATTGAGATTCTCATGCCTCAGCCTCCCAGAATGCCACAGATTTATGAGAATTAAATGACTGCATATGAGAGACATCTACATCTGATAGATACATATATATATGAAAGATATAGATAAATATGAAAGATATAGCTCTATATGAAAGCTATATGAAATATATATTTATATATATGAAAGATATATATATGTGTAAGATATGGATACATTTGTCATTATCTCATTTAGCATATAACTAAGCTGAGTCTTTAGCCTTACAAAGGTCAAGTAATTAGCCCAATAAGCATACTAATAAATACTGGAATCTGGGACTCAAATTCAAGTCATGGTTCAAATCTCATGTTCTTTCAACAATTGTCATTGTAAAACTTTTAGTTGTTGGTACATTTGTTTTCACATAAAGGTGAACATTTGATTCCTCATATTATTAAGAAAATAGTTTTTTGCCTTTATTTAACTTAAATTGTCCAAAAAAAGACATTTAAATTATTCAAGTAAGTCAGTACCAATTTTTATTTAAAATATTTCCTCATCTGCTTTACTGTAGGGTAGGATTCACTAATGTTTTTGGAGTAATTATTTTTGTTGTTCTTTGAGGTTATGGGAATGGCTATCAAGACATCACTTTGTCTGTTTTCTACCTTGAAGACTCTTTCTTCATCACTGTGTATAAATATGCTGCTGCTGAGTCTCAGGAGTCTTTCCATATAGGAAAAAGGTTTCAGTGTGCAAAAGCAGATCAAAATATTCATGTTTCACCCTTTTCGTGATGACTCCCAATCTTAAAACAAAATACAAAAAGTGAAAACATTGTAACTTTGAAGTATGTTTTAAATAACCTAGTACATTATGACTTGAACAGTAGGGATGCATTTTGAATAAGATTGTTAAGCAGAAAATAATGGCAAACATTCAGTAAAATATACCAGCATATTTTGATGCTAATTAGATACGACAAATACATTTGATTTTTCTTTCTGCTAAGGTGATAATTTTTCAAACCTCCAGGAGTAGCTTTTCTTATGTGTTTTTCTGGTCAAGAGCAGATTTAACCACAGGCTCTGGAAAGAGGCAATTAACTATGATTCAAGCTGGGAGATCTGCTATTGAGATGTGAATTATCCAGATTAGCTGTCTTTCTCTTTTAAAATACAACTAATTTTTAAATTTTTTTTCTTTGACATTATATAGATACCTTCATAATGCAATATGGACTTTTATTGCATGCAAATTTGAAAGATACCAGGCTGTGAGGCATTAAAAGCTATGCAAATAGCAAATTAAACATGTGCATAAATACATGCAATTCTTAGATAAAAATGTCTTAGGGCTGGGGATTTAATTCAGTGGCACAAGTGCAGAGTTGTGAGTTCAATTCCGGGTACCAAAAACAAACAAAAATATCTTAGTACATTTTCTGTTAAAATAACTGAATACCGTAAAGGGGAGTAACTGATAAAGAATAAAATTGTATTTATTTTAGATTCTGGAAGCTTAAGGTCAAGGGACTACACCGGCAGGGGTCTTTTGGTGGTAGAGGACATCACTGGGCGAGACAAAACAGACCAACTAGCCGGAGTCTCTCCCTGTCTTACGAAGCAAGTAGTGGAGTCATAAGGACTCTACCCTCTTGACCTCATCTAATCCTAATTATCCTCCAGAAGCCCCACTTTGAATCCCAGATACCAATAACATAAGATTTTGGGGAATACATTTTCAGTAAAAGAATTTTGAGACACACTCAAACCATAGCATAGGAATTTGTTTTCAATTTGTGTGGATTATCCAGACATCTTTTTTCCTCCTTCACTGTGCTTTCAAATGGATCATTTTGTGGTTCTTAAATTTGTTCAAGTCTTTAGTGAATCCTTGTAGTTTGAAGAGAGGACTCTTATTCATCATTTTATTAACTCGAGCTAATTCTGATAGGGTAAAAAAGATGCAGCTGCTTCTGCTGAAAATAAAAAAATTTGGGTTGATTGACCTTGGCTTCCAGTGGTAAACTATTTTTCCCTTCCTTTGTATAGCTGTAAATAAAATACAGTGGAAGATTTATTTTGAACAAAACACAGAAATGTTAGATATTTCAGGGTAGATATTTTCAGTAATAAAAACTATATCATTTCTTGGATTATCACACTCAGATTATTAAACTCATTTTATGATGGGATTTTTAGCAGGTGTTATATAGAAATTTGGTTCTGGCTTTAGCAGGTTGCATGTAATTAAGCAAAGTGAAATAAATGTCTTTGTTGCTGAACTTTCAGAAACATGTATTACTGGAACTGGATCACCAGATAAAAGAAATAAAAGCTAAGTAGAAAGGAGACAAGAAAAATCATCACTAGAAATTGCACTTTTAAGAACACTGCAGATTGTAGGACACAGCTGAAGTTACCCAAGAGTACCCATCACTTAATGCTATAAATTGGCTCAGTTAAAACTTTAAAAAGTAAGGAGCAATGGCCGAGGATTTAGCTCAGTGGCACAAGCACCTATCTGGCAAGTGCAAGGTTGTGAGTTCAATCCCCAGTGCCAAAAAAGAGAAAAAAAAAAAAAAAGGAGCAGAAGACCCTAAGATAAAGGAGCTATATGTCAACATTCCATTGGTTATATTTACACTCCTTCCCTTTCAGATTCATCACTAAAAGAGCATAAATTGGTCCAGTTAAAATGAGGAACACATTATGAGAATCCAGAGAATGTTTAAATTACCTATCCAAAAAAATCTCTCATGTCTGTGGAATGAGCTAGTACCTTTTTGGGCATGGGCCCCTGTCTCCCAGGCTTTTCACCCCTCAAAGTATTACATGTTCCCAGCGCCAAACTGTAATGCATCTCATTTCTCTGAGCATCTGCACTCTGCTCTCACATGCACCCTAAATCTCTAGAACACCCTTCTCATGCCTTTTCTTGACTTGTCCTGAAAATTATTTTTCCATGGAGTTAGCAGATATGCAACAAAAGACAGTTTAATTTCCTTATTTCAGCTTTGGGATCTCTCAGACCCAGCCTTAGTGACAGAAGGGATATAATATAAAGCAGTTTTTAAAAATTCAGTTTGTCAGCCAGGTATAGTGGCATGCTATGCAAGGCTGATGCAGGAGAATCACAAGTTTGAGCATAGCCTGGACAGTTTAGCAGGTTAAAATAATAAAAAGTTGAAAATAACATAAATTAAGCGTGTGGATATAGCCCAGTGTGAAAGTTCCAAAGTCAGTCCCCCAGTACCATAAATAACTGAATTTTAGTATGTCATTAAGCCCTTTTTTATTGTGTGCTTGTTCACCTGTCACTGATTAGGAAAATGCTGACTTTTGTCTTGGTTATTTTATGGATAGTCGGTGTCATTCAGGCTGGCCTTGAACTTGCTCTGTGGTACATTGCAGAGATCTTCCTACCTCAACCTCCTGAGTGCTGAAATTATAGGCATATGCCACCATACCCAGCTGGAAAATGCTAACTTAACACAGTTGAAACCAAGAGTGCTTTAAAAACTGAAAGGTTGTTATCTACATGCCAACCTCAAGGCCAGCCCATTAATTGGTAAATAGAGTACCTAAACTTGTAAGATTTACAAATGAAGTTTAAAATATAAAGCAAACATTATGTGAGTATGTGTGTATAAAAATCAATGTTTAATAAAAATGGTTTAATGGATTTGTCTATGACTGATTAGTTAAATTAACCAATTTATTGACAGAAGGGATTTAATAAAAATGGCTTAATCCATTTGCCTATGACTTAGCTAAGAGATGAGGGATTTAGGAAGTTTTGAGGGCTATTGGGAGAAACAATGAACAAGACTTGATAACTGAGGACAGATAATGCCATGTATCACCAAGATAGTTAAGAGTAGAATAATCCAATGGTTGGATGTGTGTAGGGGCATGTAATTTGTGCATTTTAGGAAAAAATGTATAGTCTAACAGGCTCATTAAAAATGCAGCAAAATCTAACATGTGAGTTAGTACTACAACTGCATTCTAGGATTGAACAAATATATGCAGTTACTAAAAGTTAAGCTTTTTAGGTTAATAAAGGGAGCTACGAATAAAAGGAAAGCTGTGACCTTGGATTGGAATTATCAGTGTGAATGGGAATGAATGGACAGAAGAGTGTATGTTATGTATATAAATGTATATGTAATATATATATTATATATAATATGAAGAAGGGCCTAGAAGTAACGAAGTCGTGGCACCCATGAATACACCCAGGTTTTGGTTTCTAGGTACCAATGAAAGAAACTAGGGCTTTTTCAAGAAATAGCTGATTCTAAGGTTGGGGCAGGGGCAGTACAGAATGAAAGTGTCAGAAAGTAAGCAAAGATTTTTTTTTTAAATGAAAGACTTTTTTAAAGTACAGTAGGAGCTCAAGAGAATGGGTGCACAGCTCAGTGATAGCATAGATGCTTAGCATGCACTAGGCTTTCGTTTCGTTCTTCCCTGTGTGCACTCGTGTACACACACAGAGAACCAGTGTGTGTGTGTAATTGACTGTCATTTGTTTTTCTTTCCCCAGTTTTGGGGATAAAACCCAAGGTTTCACATATGCTAGGCAAGTGCTCTACCATTGAGCTATATACCCCTCAGACTAAGGAGTTAACTTTAAGGACCTCTACACTGGTGAAATTAGGGATACCTTTGAGCAATAATAATAGTGGACTATATTCCATAGAATAAAAATGATACAATTATGTAAATGTAAGATGTATAATGTAACTATGTAAAATGATGTAATTATGTAAATAAATGAAAGAAGGGAAACCTTTCTTGCTGTAGAAAGAATGATAGAGAAAAACATCATTTGAAAAATACTAATAATTGTTAGTATTGTTTTCAGGCAGGAATCATTAGTGGACAATATAGTGTAATTATAAACGATATATAGCAACAAAGTAAAAAATATTTACATAGTCACTAAAAGACACACATTACAGTAGTCTCCCCTTATTCACAGGAGATGCATTCCAAGACCCTCAGCAGATGCCTAGACCATGGATAATGTGTAAACCTACATGTACTATTTTTCCTATATATAGTATACTTGTGATAAAGTTTAATTTATAGTTTAGGCACATTAAGAGATTAACAACAACAAGAAGAACATTTATAGCAGAATACTGTCAAAACAGTGATGCGAATATAGTCTCAAATATGTTATTGTCCTATACTGACTCTTGTGATGTGAGGTGATGATACATTGCCAATGTGATGAGACGAAGTGAGGTGAACAGCACGGGCATCATATTGTAGCAGTAGGCTGATGAGTAGGCAAACCTGCTTGAACACAAGCACCCTAGTACCATAACAGTTGATCTGATAACTGAAGTTGCAAAGCTACTAACCGAGTAATGGGCATGAATATGCTGGACAACAGAATGATTCCTGTCCTGGGTGGGACAGAGTGAGAAGATGTGAGACTTCATCGTGCTGTTCAGAATGCCATGCAATTAAAACGTATGATGTGCTTGTTTCTGGAGTTTTCCACTTAATATTTTCAGGCTACCGTTGACAAAGGGTACCTAAAATCATGGAAATTGAGACCTTGGATAAGAGAGCACTATAGTAATTACCAGGTGAATCATAGTAATCTTAGAGTAGAGCAAGCAAACATTAAACAAGTATGAAAATTTTAGTAATAGACATGAATGGATACTATGTACTTCCTGTATAATGTACTGAGAAGGACATAGCATCACTTCTGTGGTGTTCTTGACAAAAATGCATGTCATGAATTTAGTTATAGAAAATATTAGACCCAAATTGAGGGCCACACTGTAAATTAGCTAACGAATATCATTAAAAGAGTGTCAGTTATGAAACTTGAATTGCAGAAGTATGCCAGATTAAAGGAACTGAAACTTAAGTGCAACGTGGGATTCTGAGTGGAGCCCTAGACCAAAAGGATTTTAGTAGAACAGTTAAAAATTTTACATAAGGTATGCATATTAGTTAATAGAATAATATCAATATTAATTTCCTGATATTGATGGCTGTGCTCATTATATATGATAGTAACATTTAAGGAAGCCAGATGAGGAGCATATGGGAATTCTTTGTTAGAATACTTTGTATTGTACTAAGTTTTTAGAAGTCTGAAATTATTTTAGAGTTTAAAAATTATAAAAACTCCAAGTCACTGATTTAAATGTTTTCTTCAGTTTAATGAGGGAGAAGAAGGTGATCGAGTTGGTTTTGTTAACTATATTAATTTTCAATAATAATTATGATCCCTGACTATTTACCCCATTTGAGATTTTTTTTGTTTTCCCGTTGTCTTAAATATGAGAGCCAAGTGTATTTTTAGTGTTAACAGCACGTATCTTTAAAATACATTCATAATTGTGCTTTCACAAGTGGTTTAATTTTAACCTGACTTACAAGGACTCAAAGTGATTATGTTGCTTTAGTTTATTTTTAATTTTTAGGGAAAACTAGAAATATTGAAATAAATTAAGATGAAAGAGGGAGACATTTAAAATCTAAGTATTTGATAAGACTGAGTTTTCAGTTAACCTACATTTAACATGGCCAAGCTAAAGGCTTTGAAGCTGTTCACCAGAACCAAGTAGTTAGCATATATTGATAGTGAGCCGAGAGTCTGGGTCTGTCAGGCTCCAGATTTCCCCATGCTACTCTAATGAATAAAGAATATACACATATGATGAATTTTGAAGAGCTATTCTTAAAATGTTTCATTTTTGCCTGGTAATCAGATTTTCAGATTGCAAGAGATTGTCAGTGTTTATTCGCATTGAGATTTTAGCTAAAATACAAAGTTTAAGATGTTTTTGGGCAAGTGAAGAAAAAATTGTGCCTTCTGTTTACCATGTTTTCTTCTTGCAATCTGATTGTTAACACCTGTCATGCTCTTTAAACGTAACTATAAAATCTAAACAGCTGACAGTTATAAAAGTAATTACAGGTTGCCATTATGAAGCACACAATCACACCTAGTCCTCCTTACCAAAAAGAAAAAAAAAATGCTTTTACACTATAATGTGAAACAAAAGTTTTAAAAAGATCTATGAAATGTAATTTTTGGGGGGAAGGGGGAGATGCTGTTTGGGTACATGGTGGCAGATGTTTGAAAGAAGAAAGAAAAAATAGAAATCTCTAGCTGTAGGAACACTTCTTGGCCTGCACTGGAAGTAAACTTCCTTTTGTAGCTGGTAAATAAGTCAAAAGAAGGAAGATAGTGGGAGCAACAGATATGTTCATTAATCCTGTTAATTACTGAGAGTCAAAAACATGTTTAAGGGTGGTCATGGTCATGTGTACAGTGTTTAGGGCAGATGTGTGAACTATTTTCGTTCTTTTTATTCAGGCCATGTACTTTACCCTTTCTATTCTGTTCCCTCATTTCCTACATTTTCTTTTGTAATCTCTTTTCTTTCACTGGACCTCCTTTCCCCCACACAGAGGATGCCCTCCCCATGCACATACATACGAACACACTGGAAACCAGGAATGAAGTATTAACACTAGGGGGAGAGTTTTAGCTTCCCTGAAAATCTTCCTGGCTATATAGTTGAGTAGGTAAGGTTATTTTTACCCACAAACTTGATGAATGTTTCTTTGGAGACTATTTCCAAGAGTTGTGCGCTTACAGAGTCAGAGGCCTTGAATTACGAGGATGTAAGTCTTGCTAATAGTCTAAAATTCCATTTTCCATCTGACTAAAGCATTAAATATTGGAAATTAGGGCTATAGACCTACAGACCAGACTGGACAATAGTCTTATCTTTTTAGTGGTAATGTTAGTTGTATTGATAGAACATTTTCTATGTTCCAGATACTACTTTAAGTGATTGATGCCTATGAACTCATTTAATGTTTAGTCTTAAGTGATAACCTTATCCACATTTTATGAATGAGGAATCTGAAGCATATTAGGTAATTTACTCAAAGCCAGTCACACTGTTGAGATTTTTACTTGAGGGTATTGTAGGTCTTATTTTGCACTTAACTCTGGTAGTTTATTTATAACATGTATTTTTCTAATAGTGCACTTACTTAAAATCTTTAAGACCATAAGCTAAACATGTAACCATTCATTATACCTTATACCTTAGGTATGGGGCCTACATTTAAGCATCTCCTTTGTTTGTTTGCAGCACTGTTCTGCTAGGTAGTTCAGGCTAGTCTTGAACTCACTGTGTACCCTAAGCTGGCCTCAAATTCAATAGGATCCTCCTGCTACTCCTTCCCGAGTGCTGCATGTACCATCACACCTGGCCCATATATATTTTTTTAAATTTTATTTAAAGAGAAAAAAAGCGAAACAGAAAAAAGGGTAGAAATAATACAGAATTTCAAAAAAAAAACCAGTAAGAAATCACTAGTTGATAAATTACATATTGTCCTCTTAGAAATAGTTGTTCAAGTTACAAAATTAAAGCATACAAAGTGGACATTCAAACAGTGGCTGCAAACAGTTCTGTTCAATGATCCAACAAAAACTTAGTAATATGGTTATCAGTCCTACACATTTAAACATACATACAGTTACATCCTTTAGAGCACTTTCTTTTCTTCCTTTTGCTTTTTAAGTCCATTATGTTTAGTTATATCATGTTTCAGCTTGCTCAGTACCTTACTGATCTGTTTTGTTGTTGTTATTTCCTTTTTATTTTTATTTATTTTTAAAAAATTATTATATTATTTTTATTGCTACCAGGGATCGAACTCATGACCGCGCTTGCAAGGCAGGCGCTTATGCTGCTGAGCTAAATCCCCAGCCCTATTTTTTTATTATTTTAAAGGTACTAAAACACAACAGAACAAAGCCAATTAAGACAGTGTAGTGAAATTGGTACAAACTTCACAGCAGGTTACCTGGATAACAGTAATAGGTAGTAGTATATCTCGTTATCTTCACAATAGTTGTTCTTTCAATCAGGTATAGCAAAATCAAAGGAAATACAGGACCTTCAGAACTTATTAAAACAGAATATTGAATAGAGCAATAACATTAATCAAAACAAAGCAAAATAGTGATAAAAATATTTGCCTTCAAAGAGTTGGTAGAAGGAAATCCCCCTTATTTGCTATACTGCATATGGTCAACCTTCCAAGAGATGCTCAGATCTCTCGCTAAGGGGGAAGGAGGATGGGATGGGATGTTTGATTTTCAGCCCACATGCCAGTAGGCTCACAGCTGCTCACCAGGGCAGTGAGCCAGTGGGTTGCTTTCTTTCCCAGCACCCCAAGTTCCAACAAGGCGCGGATCTCAGGAAACGCTGTTGGTTCTTGCCCTGGGACTGCTGCAGCTTGAATAAACTTGGTTTTGTTTTGTTTTGTTTTATTTTGTTTTGTTTTGCTTTGCTTTGTACTCAGGATCGAACTCACGACCTTGTGCTTGCCAGACTGGCACTTGGGCAGCAGAGCTAAATCCCTGGCCCTGCCTGGCCCATATTTAAGTAGCTTAACCTACAGGCTGCCGTGACAAAAATTGAAGGTAGCATCTTAAAGCTCTGTTTTCTCTCAGCCACCGTTCTGTATATGCTAAATTCTAAGTTGCTATCTTTTCCCTTTTTCTTTCCTTTCACTTTCTCATTTCTGTTGTTTTAAAAATGCTTCAATAATTTTAATAGTGTAGTCAATGATCAAACTTTTTCAAAGGCATATGACCAATTTTTTCCTCTTTGTAAAAAATTCTGTTTTATCTTAATTCTAAAAAGGAATAAGATGATGTAAAAACTCTGAAGACACTAATACCTGAATTACAAAGACATTAAAGACCAAGAAGCTATATGCAAGTAGTTCAATATAACAAATCTAACAATTAGTAGTAAAAGGAAAAAACATTGTTGTCTTCTGCCTAAACCTTCGGTGTTTTGTTAAATTTATGTTGATGGTAGAGATTTTGAACTTGAAACTCCTAAGTTTAGTTATGTTAGGAGGGGAGGAAAGGTGTTGACAGAAACTATTTATATTAGGCATTAAGGGAATATAGGGTACTTTATTTTAGCCAGTTTTCTTAACATTTGCAATTTTTTTTAGCACAGAAGGTATGATGAGAGCCTTTTCTAGTAGAGATTAAAATGTTTATAATGCAAGCAAGAGCATTTTTATTTTATGAAATACTATAAATGATTCTGTGATGATAGACTAAGATGTTAACATTACATAAACCATGCCTTTGGTTGTAAAATGCATTCTGTGTATTTATTACATTTTACTCTATACTCATATGTGTATATTTTAACATTCCTGACTTTGTTCTTAACACCAATTTAAATATTGTCATATAAATACTTATGTTTTATATACGTACTCATATTTTCATTGACTATAGTGAGTCTACATTAATACAGTATTCAGTGTCAGCCCGAATTGATTAAGTGAATTTGCTAGAAAAGGAAGGAAAAACTTCCCCAGAATTCGCTGTCAGACAAAGAATAAATTTTCATACCATTTTCTTTTATTTCATAATTCTGGGCCAGGTGTGGTGGCACATGCCTGTAATCACAGCACTTGGGAGGCTGAGATAAGAGAATCATTGAGAGTTCAAGGCCAGCCTGGGGTACATGGTGAGTGCAAGGCCAGCCTGAACTGCACAGTGAGAACCTGTCTCAAAAAACAATTCTGGAAAACTATAGCATCTTGCTATGTTAGGACAAATTATAGAAGAAAATATATTTTATTTGGGGAACTTTTCCCTCCTTCCCTCCTCCCTCTGTTAACTACCCTCTTCCTTCCATGCCCTTTCTTTTTCCAGTACTAGAGATTGAATCTTGAGTACTACTGCCTAGCTGTATTCCTAGCCCTTTGCAGAACTTTTATGTCATTACTGTTACTGTACTGGAGGAATGGTACTTATGTTTTTAGTAGTGTAAGGCTAGTAGTTTGATATGAAAAATTACTGAAAGGTTATTCTATATTGTGTTTTTGACTGGTCTTATGTTAATCCATAAAGTGGATACATACATAAATATGTACATTAAATTATATTTCCTTATTTTAAAATGTCTTTGCCAGCTATTTCTCAGAGGACTAGTATCTAGAATATATAAAGAATTCCAAAAAGTGAGAACACATGAAATAAATGACCCAGTTGAGGAATGGGCATGTGAAATGAGCAGACACTTAACAGAGGAAGGACTGCAACTGGTGAACAAATATATGAAAAAAATGTTCAGCATCTATGGCCACTAGAGGAATGCAGATTAAAACATTATTATTCTACCTTAATCCCGAAACAATAATAATCATGAAGAAATTAAAAAATAGCAAATGCTGGTGAGATTGTGGTGACAAAAGGAACCCTCCTACATTGTTCGTGAGAATGTAAATTGGTACAACTATTATAAAAATTAGTATGGAGATTTCTCAACCAAATTTAGAAATTCTGTGTGACCCAGCTATCAACCTTCTAGAGATATCTTCCCCAAAGAGCTTAAGACGTCATACTACAGTGATAAATGCTTAACAATGTTTATAGTAGCATAATTCATACTAGCTAAATCATGGAAGCAGCCTATATAACCATCAACAGAAAACTGCATAAAGAAAATGTATCTATACATAATGGAATGCTACTTGCTATAAATGGCAAATTTGAGATACTTGTTGGAAAATAGATGCATCTGCAAAATATATGATGTTGAGTACAATAAACTAGACAAGCTTAAATACCATGTGGTATCTCTCTTCAGAATAAGGCAAAACACAAAGAGATTAATAAAAGATGGATAGACGGAGACAGGGATGAATCTTTTGCAAATAGGAAGGGGTTCAAAAGACTAAGAATGAAGGGGGCGGGGAAGAGGAAAAAGTAGAATAAAGATAGGTCATGTACAGGAGCTTAATAACATCAATGAACACAAACATTATAAACCGTAAACATGAGGTAAGATTAATTACATCAGTAAGATTAAAAATAGAGGAAAAGGAATTAGAGGAAGAGGGAGGGAGAGAGGACAGAAAGAGAAGGAAATTGAAAATAATAAACAAGGGCCAGAGGTTTAGTTTAGCAGCATATGCGACTGCCTGGCAAGCACAAGGTTGTGAGTCCAATCTCCAATACTTAAAAAAAAAGAAGAGAGAAAAAATAAACAAGCTGTAGTCTGTATGTGTACCCACTGCCCAAGATTATTGTAAACTTTATGTACTGCAAACATGTACTAATAAACAAAAAAAATTTTTTTAAGTACCTGAGAAAAAATTAAAAACTTTAAAGATACACAGAGTTTACTAATATTTATGTTTGTGAATCTTGAATTGATACAGGGATATATTTATGATTTAATGGTAAGTTCTTAAGCAAGATTCAAGACTGAATGAAATATATTCTATTTTTTAAGAAGTTCTGAGGTGAACATGTATCTTACTTTTAAAGTAAACTTTTGAACTCCAGCCAGCTACAACCAAAATAGATCTACACCCAGACATGTAGTAATCAAGATCCCAGAAATTCAACACAAGAACAGAATATTAAAAGCTGCCAGAGAAAAGAAACATCACCTGTAAAGGAAAACCCATCAAAATCATGGCAGACTTCTCGACACAAACCATCAAATCAAGAAGAGCTTGATTTGGAGCAAAGTATTCCAAGCCCTGAAAGAAAATAACTTCCAACCCAGATTGATATACCCTACAAAACTATGTCTCAAAATTAATGGAGAAACAAGATGCTTCCATGACAAAGAGGAACTGGAGGAATTCATGACCACCAGTCCCATCCTACAAAAAATACTGAAGGACATTCTAGAGAGAGAGAAAATACCAGGATTTCAGAAACAGTGTCAGAGAGGCCTCAATGAATGGGGCAGACAGTGGAATGAAGGAAAAAAGTAGACAACCAACAGCAGAAAAGTAGCATGGCAGAGATGAGGCAGAGAAGGTTGGCTATAATTACTAGCACAGATGCCTCGATACACTAACAAAAATAAATACAGGCAGAGTAGATCAGGAGATAGGGTCCACCAAGATGCTCTATTTAAGAAATATAATTAAACTGAAAGAGGGTTTGTGGACTGAAAGTCAAAGATGAGAAAATAATGCTCTATGTGACAAGAAACCTGAAAAAAATGGGGGTAGTTCGCCCAGCAGCTGCAGATTGGTTGGAAAGACAACACTTTTACAACAATGGAGAACTACTCAGCTATAAGGAAGGAAAATCTTGAGGCTCTTGTAGGTAAAGGAATACAACTTGAGATCAGGTTCAGGGTGAAAAGGCTCAGAACCACTTGGGTAAATAGCAGGTTGCCTCCCCAATCCAATACTAAAGGAGTTAGTGAGACCCAAAATGTGCAAAGCACTGTGAAAGGGGAGCAAAGTGAAAGGGGAGGAATTGTCTAAAAAGGGAAGGCAGAGGACATTGTTAGTCTTGTATCATGATTTGAAATCCACGTTGTTCTCATCGCACTGTTTAGTTTGGCTATATTCTGTTCCAGTTTGTCTACTTGTACTAAATTTGAGGGCACAGACAGCTGTTCCAAAAATAGCAGGATATACTACAGTAACCATCTTTAATTTCCTGTTAACTTAATCTGAAGCCCTGTATTACTTATATTGTCTCACTATGACTGAATTTATTTGAATCTGGTTTGTTAGATCACTGTCTTGTCTTGCCTGATTTTATTCGAACCCGTTATGTTTGATAGTATCAAGTCTGAGAGTATAGACAACTGCTATGAAGACAATAAGATTCACTAGGATACCCACTCTGGTTTGACTATTACCTGCTTTTGAAGTCCTATAATGTCTCCAATGCTTTGTTTTTATTGATTTTGTTCTGTACTGCTATGTTCAATTTTATTGTGCCTGATGGGATGACATGGGCAATTCTATTGAAGATAACTAGAGACATCATGGTAACCATTGTAGATCACCTTGTATTGTGGTTTTAAATCATGTACTATATCCATCCTTTTGTTTTGAATGACCCCATTTTGTTTTCTTTTTCATTTGGTTTTATTCTTTTCAAAATAAAAAACTTTTGTCAAAAATGTGCACAATCCTAAGTGTACACCTTGAAGAGTTCTCAAGTGAACACATCTGTGTAACCAGTGCCTAATTTGTAAAAGGAATA
>PVJX010025699.1:0-26680 GCA_004027295.1 Dolichotis patagonum | reverse complement strand
GCTTCCAGTGTCTCTGAATACCAACATGGGCAGCGGGCCACATGTCCCCCACATCAGCCTTTGGGGCACATGCAAGGCCTCAACTTACTTATTAGGTAAAGTCTGGCACAGTCCCTCCCTGATGTGTGACAGTGTGCACCTGCAGTGAGCCAGGCTCCTTGATGGACCCTTTCTGTTCCTTCACCACCTGAACTCTTCTTCCAGGCAGCTTTGTGGGTCACTCCTTCCTTCTAGCCGAATACCACTTCCCACACCACTGTTCCTGGGGAGGGGGTCACTAGTCCCTGGACCTTCTTGGCACTCCCTAGATCATCTTCTGCCTGGATTTATTTGTCTTCCTAGATTTGTCACCTCCCAACTTTACACTGCATTTTCATTTGTCAGCTTCTTGTCTGTTTTTTCTGCTGTCCTGTGGGCACGAGAAAGTAGGGATGTTGGCTACCTCACCACTGCATTCGTGAAATGATGCTTGGGTTCAACCTGGGTTCAATCTCCAGTGCAGAGAAGGAGAAGGAGGAGGCAGAAGAGAAGGAGGAGAAGGAGAAAGAGGAGGAGGAGGAGAAGGAGGAAGAGGAGGAGGAATAGGAGGAAGAAGAGGAGGAAAAAGAGGAGGAGGAGAGGGTAAGAGACAGGTAGGTTGAAGGAGAGGAGGAGGAAGAGGAGGCAGAAGCAGGTGGAACCTGTAGCAGCCCTCAGTAGACCATGGTCAGATTAATGTGTAATTGAATGACTCTCATCTATCATGACAATCTCGCTTTCTGGAACAGCAAACTGGGCTGTTGAGAGGTTGAGTTGCTTGCTGAGCACTTGAGTGTCTGGCCCATAACAAGTTCTCTCTCATCAGACCCTTTGTGTCTTCCCCATAACTCCCACCCCAGCCACCAGCAGGAACCTGGGCATCGATTTTGTCTGTGTGGCCCTCTTTCCATCTGGGTCTCCTGTGCTAGGCACCCTGCGATTGGACCCAGATCACAATTCAGTGCTTCCTCTGGAGGGGGAGAAGCATCTAGACATGAGGAGCTAGTCTTCATGTTTAGAGCTGGGCATCAGGCCTGGAAAGCGGCAGCTCTCTCCTCTTTCTGCCAAAGCCCCACTGACTGCCCTGCTGAGCCATGAGCTTGTGAGATTGGGGAAGGCCAGTGAGGGGGGCTGCATCACAAATACAGATGCCACCTCCTCTCCAGACCCCCAAGGTGGGCTTCCCGCAGGAGCGTCCCAGTGCCAGCCCACATGGCCTATCAGGCCCAGGCCTAGGGGCGCTGCTGGTGCCCAGGCTTCCCCCAGGGCTATCCGATCTCTGTGCTTTCCCCATGGAGTGGTGACTAACCAAGGGAGCCACCTACTTCCACCCAGGGAGCCCGTGCATGTGGGGCTCACTCCGCCCAGGACTTGTTTCTCTATGTGGATGGAAAATCAGTGGGTGGAAGCTGGGGGGTCTGAGTGAGGGGAAGGGCAGAGCCTCACCATCCTCTGGGCCTTGCGTTCTCCTGCTCGGAAGTGGGGACACGAACGCCCTTGCTGAATCTGCCTCCTCAAAGGCATTCACAGGCGCGTAGGTGTGCAGGTGGGCACGCTGGCTCCAAGATCAGGAAACGTGAAAACTGCCTTGTTTTCAGCCTAACGTGAATCCCCATATTGTGAGCTCTCAAGATGATGGCTTTGTAACTGAGACTCACGCTCTTCCTGGGTTCCCTGTGTGACTTTGCATTTGTGTCTGTGGTTGTGTGGTTGCAGCTAAAACCACCTTCATGCTTGGAGAACCGATGACCACAGGCTGTAAACAGTGCAGTGATATCCTGGGTGGTGCATAGAAAGGGTTTGGAGGCGCTGGACAGAGGAAAGGGCTCAGACAGCTGATTCACTTATCCACACGGCACAAAGCACAGACAACACCAGAGCAAGCTCTGAGCTGCCAAGTGTACATTCTCTGCTTTGTTGTCACTATCATTTCAAAGTTAAGTTTCGTAGTGCTGGTGGGAGTCGCTTTTGCATAACCTGAGGCTTGTTGGTTTTGGAACGGCAGGGGTGTCAAGGTGCAGTTTAGGATAGCACACGTGTAATCGGTCGGTGGTCGCCGTAGAGATTAGCCAGGCACTCTTGTGTGCAAGGGGAGTAAACACAAGCTGCTTTCCCCTTTCACGGAGCCTGCCCACTCCTCAAGTTTGAGAAAACAATCCCTTTTGATGTGGAAAGACCATGGGCACCCTTCTCAGAGGAATAGGATTTTCTACTGAATTTGAGGTTGAGAGCACCTTGGTCACTTGATAATAAATAACCGCAGTGCATGTGTGCATGTGTGTGCATGTGTGAGTGCTTCGGGGTCTGCTGGCATCAGATGGCCTGAAGGAGACCTTCTGAACACACAGAAGGCTGCACACCTCCAGTTCAGGTGCAGCCTATCTGGGATGAGGACTGAGTGCATGCATTAAACAAGTGCCAGGTGACACTGCAGGCCTGGAGAGAGATCCAGAAACCCCTCCCCGAGGCTTGGGAGACTGGAGTGAGCTCCTTGGGCCTCTGCTGACCTGCTCTAGAATCCTTTCCTGGGTGAGAGCTTTGTCTTCTTTGGCTTCCATGCTGTCCCTTGATTCTATGAGGAGTTTGGACAAGTCTTGCCTTCTGTAGAAGCCAGCGTCAGACCTGGGGCTTGGCCTGTCCTAAGGAGTCCACAGCCTTGGTGTTTCGCCCGTGAAACCTTTGTGTGCATGGGAGATCATTGCAGAGGAGCCAGGGACGGTCTGTCTCATAGTCCAGCTTTGGGGATGCAGCCAGCAGGAGGAGAAGGCAGATCCATTTCAGATCCCAGCTCTAGCATGTGCTCTTCAGCATGTGATTCATTTCCAAGGTCACTCTGGTGTGCTGGGTCCCAGAGAAGTCACCTCTGCCAAGTCCTCTGAGTGCTCCTGGTCACACTCTGCCTCTCTGGTTACTGGCTCCTGGTCACCTTGGGAGGAGGGTGCTTATCACAATCCCAGCCCAAGGTCTTCCTCAGGATAATCTCTGTCCAGGGTTATTCATCTTGTGGGCCGAGCTCTTCCTCTCCCTCCCTTCAGTGTTCCCGGGTCAGGCCCGTGACCCTGGCCATGTGACTTCCTCCGGGGCTGGCCCTGGATCCCTGCCTGTGCCAGCCCTCCAGTCCCTAGGTAGCGACCCATTCTGGGCCTGATACACCAGGCAGGGCTCCACTGGGGAGGAGGAAACTCATAGCGTGTTGTGCTGGGGAAAAAGTGCATCCCCACATCCGGCCCCCGCCCTGGCCCAGCCACACCTCAGCTTCCTGCCGACATCCTGGCATCTCTCGAGCTATTTATCACCCAGCTACCCCCTGGCTCCCTGCCCCGGGTGCACACACACTCCCTGGGAGTCCTCTGTGGCTGCTGTAGCAGAGGGGTGGGCCTATGTACCCCAGCTTTATGGAGGCTGCTTTTCTCTGGAAGCACAGACAACTCATTGGAGAAAGCAAAGAGGTAGGAACATATCTGGTTCCACTGGACTTGCTGTGTGGTTTTGGCTAAACGAGGCCACTTCTTTGATGCTTAGTTTCCTTGATTTGAAATAAAGAAAAAACTCCATTTCTAGCAGTCATGCCTGGGCCCTACCTCTAACCAATTAAATATGATGCCATGAGGAGTGGGTGTCAGAGGCCGGATTTTATGTCAGGTTCCAGGAAGGCTCCCAGGTAGAGCCATAAGCTGGAATCACTGCGAGTGGTCAAAGCTGTGGAGTGGATCAGGATAGATTTGGATTCTGGTGCTATTGTATCTTTATGGAGAATTGAAGAGGTTTTTAAATCTCTGTTTCCTTGTTTGTAAGGACTGACTTTCCAGAACTATTTTGAGAAGTAAACAAAGTAGTGGACAGTAGACATTTCGTGCCTGGTGAGTGCTTCCTAAGGAAGCAAGGAGGCCAGGCTTTTGTGGATCTTCACAGAGGACACACGGCAGGTAGCCCTGGGCGTGGACTCGAGCTGGAAATTCCAACTCACATCTGTAAACAAGCAAGTGTAGCTTTTATAACAGACCAAGATGTGATGAACTGTGAACATAGTACTTCACTGTGGCTTCTGGGTGACTTTAAAAACTACATTTTCTGCCTGCCTGGCAAGCTTGAGGTTGTGAGTTTAATCCCTGGTACCAAAAAAAACAAACCAAACCAAGCCAAACCAAAACACACTACAATTAAAAACAAAACAACACCCTCCCCCAAGAAAACTACATTTCCCAATATCCTTTATAGGTAGAGGTGGGCATGATTCTGGCCAAAGAAATGTAGGTGGGCCTTTAGCTCTTTGGTTTCCCTTTTTTTTTCTTCTGCTGGCAGCTGTCTTGAGAAAGAGGGGAGAATGGAAAACCAGCAGAGGCCTGGAGCAAGATGGCATAGACAGAAGCCATAGCAGCCCACGACCACTCACCTGTGGACTTTAAATAAAAACCCAAGTGAATGGAAAATCTTTCAGTGTTTGAGGGCATATATGTCTTAATAGAAGAAAAAGATGCGTTGGATTTCTTCACTGTTCTACTTTCTGTTCTGTCTTCATGTTTCAGAAGAACCTAGGTTTGGTGCTGGGTTAAAAGCACCACAGGAAACCTGTGTAGCTCTTGAGCTGAGCCCTTGAGGCAGAGTTAGCCTAGTCCTGGAGAAGGACCATGCCTCCAGATAAACCCAGAACTAGCATGAAATATCCAAGGGAAGGTAAAATATAAAACATGGCAGAAAAACAGTAGCCCAGTAGCAGATTCTGGGCATGGACATGAGTGAAAGGGTAAGAAACTTAATTTTCTCATCCTTCATAACAGAGAAAAATACTTGCCAAGATTGAAACACATACAAGAGAATAACCTCGACTTTTGAGTACTCCCCACATTCCTGGAGAGGTCTTAAACAAACACATATTTTGGTAATGAAATAAATATGTGAAGATAGCAACTGCTTGTATTTCATTGAAATTTTCTTTTCTTGAATTCAAATGAAAATAAATTCTACATATTATATTTTAAAAATTAGCATATGTAGCATGAACTTTCAATAAAGCTCTTTTCCTTTCTTTCTCCTGTCTTGTCTCCTTTCTTTCATTCCTTCTCCCCATCCTCCCTCTCTTATCCCTCCCATTCTCCTTCCTTTCCCCTCTTCCCTTCCTTCCTGGAAAGATATCTGGAATGATGTTGCCTCATGCTAATTCTGCTATTTGAGGCAGGAGGATTTGTAGTGATTCTCTTCCCCTCCCATTTTAGCAGCCTTTTCCTGCATGGCTTGAACTCTTTATGAAAGCTTCTAGCATTTTACTAAAACAATGCCATCGTTTTTCAAAAAATGTCATAATATTTTTGTAGGGTCGGGACATTGAGTGACATGACCAGGAAAGCACCTGGCCTGTGTGGCAATCACAATTCTGAGATGGCTCCAAGATTCCGTTCTGGTGGTGTCTATATCATTGCATCTACTGGAATGTCCTTCCTTTCTCCTTTTAGCAAATTTTTACTCATTCTTCATAACCTCGTTCCATGGGAAGAATTTCCTGTCACCTAGGCCCAGCTAATCAAAGCCTGCTTCTGGAGATTTAGAATCTGAGCAGTGACAGGGACAGCAGAAAGGCTTGGAGTGCACTCACACAGCAGCAGTGGCCTGGGGAGGTGGCTATGAGTGGGTTTTTGTCCCCAGGAGCAAAGCAGCTCTCACTTTATTGAACTTAGTCATCAGGCTTCCCTATTTCAGGACCTCTCCACATCATGTTTTTATTGAAAGTAAAATAAGTCAGTGTCTGCAGCTTGCAGATCAGGCACCCAGCCTCTGCTCTGTCTCCCCAGTGTTGAGTATCCGACTGCCAGAGGTGTGTGGGGTAAGTCATAGTTACACAGAGGTTGTTAGAAGAGACCATTTGCCCCTGGTCAAACTTTCCCAAAGACATTCCTGGTCTGGGAAGACCTCAGAGCAGCCACATTCTGAGACATGTAGGGCTGGAGGGCCAGGCAAACACATAGAGTTCTAGCTTGCTAAGCAGCTGTGCCTATCCACGGAGGGGAAGAGGCTGCAAAAGTGGAAATTTGAGCAAGGCCGCACAGCTACCTCAAAGCGGAAGGTCAGGTCCTGTGCAAACCCGCAATCCTTTAGTCTTCTCTGCTCCTCTGGATGTGGGGCTGAGTCCTTGCTGTCTTCCCAGCCTAGTCTCCTTGATGTCTGCATTTTGCCTGGCACACAGGCAGTGCTCAAAAATGTGTACCAGCAAGCTACCAAATACCACTTACAACAGCACCACACACACGGAGAGCTTGTGACCTAGAGGAAGAGGGTGCCCCCAAATTCCTCCACTGGGGACTGGAGGAAGTGATGCCCAGGACACAGATGTCCTCACTCCATCCATGACTGCAACAACAGGAACCTGCAGGACCCCTTGGTGCCACACTTCAAACTCACCTCCCCCAGGGCCACCAGGTGGGTGAAGGGGTGTCAGGTGCATGAGTGTGCTCTGGAGGTGACTGAAGAGAAGCGAGGCAGAGCTGGCTTGTGCCCCATTCTACCCAGAATGGATAGAATTGGGCTGTGACAGCTCAGAAAGAACCAGAACTGCAGGAGTGAACAGAAAAGCCCAGTAGGTTACACTAGTGTAGAGGGAAAGCTAGTGGGAGGCACTGTGCTGGGCCAGCTGGTAGAGCCAAGGGGTCTTGGGGAGCCCAGCATAGCTACGGGGAGCTGACAGGATGAATGGAGCCGGTCAGGGGAAACCAAGAGGTCAAGTCCAGTGAAGCCAAAATAATGCGCAAATGGGTCAGATTGAGCCAAAAGGCACTGGTACCTAGGAAACATTGGTACTGATCGGAAGCAGTTCAGCCTGGTGGGGCCTAAGGGACACTAAGATGAATGTGCAGACTGTCAAGGTAGGGCCGAGCACTGCCTGGTGGTGCCAAATGAATGCACAGTTGGTCTGAACCTAAGGGCCCCAGTGGAGCTGAAAGAATGGGTGGGACTGACCAAAGGAAGTGGAGTGAGATTCAAAGAAGCCTAGCTGGGTGACATGAACCCAGTGAGTGCTCCGAGGGTGGGTGTACCCAGTGGGCCTAATGAGTGAGCCCTCTGTGTCACACTGAGTGGAGCACGGCTGAAGGGAACCTGAGAAACAAGTGGCCTTCACCTGAGGAAACCGAGGGGCTTAAGGGGAACCGAAGTTTGAGTGGAGCCCAGAAGGGCCTATTGGTGCTGGAAGAATGGGCAGAGTGCGTCAGGCAGAGCTAAGCAAGCTGGGTGGAGCCAAAGAAACAGGGCCTTGGTCTGAGGTAGCCAAGAGGTTTCAGAAGCCCTGTGAGATCCAGGGGCTCGGAATGAACCCAGGGAATGGTCTGGCTGAGCCAGTCTAGCGCAAGGGATGAGTGGTGCTGACTGGAGGAAGCACAAAGGCTGCACTTGGAGCCAGGTGGGTGCAGCCAATGAACGTGCAGGGAGGTATAGTCTAATGGGCGGGGCAGAAGTGGAGTGGGCGGGGTCTACCTGGTGAGGGGTGTGGCTTTGGATTTGAAGGGACTGCCTGGGGAATCCTGTCCAGTTTCAGATCAAGGGGGAAATAGAGCCTTTTTGCTTCACTGGCCGAGGTGTAACCTCAGAGGAGACTCTTTCTGTTGGCAGCCTCAGTTTCTCCACTTATAACCTAGGGCCATGGAGGGGGCAGATGGCTGGTTCACGCAGCCTTCTTTAACGGTTCCCTCTTGTCCTCTGTGTGTGGGGTAGAAGGATGCTGTCTCATTTTCTCTAGGAATGATCAGACCTGGGAGGGTCCTGGGCAAGGTCTCTTCAGAAATGTCATTTTTGGGGAGTGTTCACTGTCAGATGCCAGGGACCCCCTTATTTACACCCATAGCTGGGGCTCCCTGCACCTGGGCACAGGATGCATCATAGGTGGAAAATGTCCTTTGCTGTTTTAGGGTGACCTCAGAAGCCTACTGTTGTCACTGTAAGTGAGGGAAAGGGCACAGACTCCACCCCAGTTTTTTATTCTCTAAAATGAATGGGGCAGGTGGGGGTGGGGTCTGTATTTTGACAGTGTTATGGAATCTTATATTTGCAAGAATACTTTTATTTTTATATTTAAAATTATTACATAGCAGGCACTGTTGTAGGCAACTGGGGCTATAGAACCAGGAGTCCTTGCTTCAGTTGCAGGAGGAGGCTGCTGTCCCTGTTTTCTGGCCCCAGAATTAAGGCAGGAAACACAGGCACACAGCACTGACTCCTGAGGCACTTGATCTCTCGTCGCCATTTCCATCACTTTGTCATTCTACTAAGCTACACCTCTGATCATGTCACTTTGCCATCCCAAGCCCTCTCCTGCCTATGAGATAAAGTCCTCCCACAGGAGCTGGCCCTGATGTACTTCTGCAGTTTCATCTCCCCATCCCTCCCCCAAAGTTTCAGGAATACCTGGCTTCTCACCTCTTCCATAGTTACCTCTGTTCTGTGTAGATTTTTGTTTTCTTGGAAACACTTAGCTTCATATGAGCCACTAGATGGCCCCAGAACTAAATTTATGGCCTTGCTTACTGGCATCAGAGTCTGGTCTACTTGTTTACTGGTTTGCTTTCTGCAATTTTTACAAAGCCGTTTAGCACTTGTCTTTGTGTATTCAGCTAATTTTTCAGCTGTGGAAAGAGAGAAGAGTATTAAGATAATTCCTGGCGTGTTTCAGTACCATCATCTACTCAAAGAACAAGCCACAGTTTCATTCAGAAGCTAGGTAAAGATCTCAATTAATTCACGGTTTCTTCCTACAAGTGTTCTTACTGGGAACTTGACCAAAGTTGGAGGCATATTTTTTTCTTTGCTTAGCCTGAAGGCTGGTGTGTGCAGAATTGGGGCTTTGAAAGTGATGGGATCATAGGGCCCTGACTTTTTGTGTGGATTAATCCATGGATCATGGCTGTATTATTAAGAGGTGGGGCCCAATTGAAGGGAGTGGCTCATGGAGTTGTGACCCTGGGGACTATACCGTGTCCCTAGGACCTCCCTCTCAGGCTTTCTCCCATCTCTGCTTCCTGGCCACTATGAGTTGAGCAGCTTTCCTCTTCTATGCCCTTCCATCACCAGGCGTTTCTGCCTCACCATCAACCTAAAGTGATGGAACCAGCTGACCGTGGATGGAAATCATGAGCCCACTGCATGTTTCTCCTTCTTTTTCTCAAGCCTTTGCTTGCAGCAAGGAAAAGCTGCCAACACAGAACTCGCCTGTGTGATGGCTCATGTACCCTCCACGCTATGGCATCTGTGGTTTTATGGGGAAAGGTCAGGACTGAGACTGAAACATGGAGCTTGCTGAGGACTGGAGTTCCTTTGCTTCTTTTTTGCTCCTTCCTAAGTGCCCCAGAGCATTGTGTCATTCAGGGTCATGTCTGACATCCTGTGTGAATGGGGAACTTGAGAGGTAACAAGGCCATCAGGTTGGGATGGCGGCCAGGGACAGATGGTTCATGCGTGACTCACTGCCAAGAGGAGGTGGAACAGTAGTCACACAAGGTCACATGGAGCTCCAGGTCAGCAGGAGGCAGAGCAGAAGGGACTTTGATAAGAGCCTCTGTGGTCCTTCCTACAGGAAGGAGTGGAACAGGGGAAGCAGGCTGTTGATGGCCAGAACCTGGGGAAAGGCTGTCCCCAGGTGTCTGGTTCTGTCCCTGGAGTGATCACGGCAAGGGACAGTGGCACCAGAGTGAAAGCCCAGTATAGAAGGGGTTTGAGCATGACACTGGAAAGATCAATTTTCTAGGGAAGTCAGAGGCCAATCCTGCATTCCCTGTGCTCCAATATGTATGAGCCCCATGATTCCACCAGCGGGGTCCCTGTTCTCTCCTCTCTGCCCTTGTAGGCTGCACCCCCACATCAGGCCTTGCAGTGATCTGGCAACTTCCCTGACCTCTGTGCCTGACCTGCACAGTCTCCAGGCTGCTCTGCCTGATGCACAGTAGCCCTCAGGAAGAGGGGGCCTGCTGTTCCTGCGTCTCTGTGGCCACAGATGCCTCCCAGCCCCATAGCCCCTGAGCTTTCCGAGAGCAGGCAGGCAAGCAGACCTCCACTGTCCTGATGCCTGTTGGAGCCTGGCTCCAGACAATGATGTGTGTGGATCACGGCTTGCAGGAGGGTCTCACTGAGATGTCCCCACCCCTCTGCTATACACTGCACTTACAGTAGGGAATGGGGGCCCCACTGACTTGTTTTAGCTCTCAGGTCCCCAGGGATAGAAGTACACATTGCTCCCCATTCTTGGGCTGGAGGGGGAGGGGACGGCAGGGCACTGTCTGTCATCTGACTTTGGGGATCACAGCACCCACCCTGTTACCTCCAACAACAGGGTCAGCCTTCTGCAACCCAAAGCCAAGTCCAGGGGGCTGGGAACATACCCTGCTTGCCCCAAGTGGTCTTGCTCCACAACAGCAGAGCCCATGTCCAAAGATGGGGAACTTTCCCCTGCAAAGCCAACATTCACCCCGGGACCTTCATAGGAGAAGGGGGAATGGCAGCCCTGATGCTGGCTTGGATCAATTGATTGCTGGAAGGGCTGGGGCCATATCTGGGTACCCTTCATGCAACCAGGTGCACCACCACCCAGAGGTGGGTGAGTGACACCCTCGGACACCTGTGTTCACCTCACAGGGGGAGGGAGCACTTGGCTGCAGCTGTTTTTGCCAGCAGATCGTTGCTGCTGTGAGGCCTCTTGGCTCAGCTAAGCCTGACTGCTCATGGTGGGATGGGGCCCCCCTGGTCTGGCCATGCTGCATCCTGGGCTCCTGATCTGCAGAGCAGCATGGAAAAAGCCCTTTCCCAGGTGGAGTAGGAGTGAGATGGGGTTGAGTCCCAGAGAGTAAGTGTGGATTTAATATGCAGACCCACCCTAGATGAGCACTGGATGTTTGATCTTGTTCTGGCCATACCTGGCCTTAGGCGCCCTGACTTCTGGGATGTGGTTGTCAGGACACAGGTGACTCCCAAAGTCACCGAGGGCACTGGGAGCCTTCACTGTGCCCTGTGTGGCTGAGAGACTGATGTGCTGCACTGAACTTGCAGAGTAAGAGGAGGGATGGTGGGGCTGGGCAGGAACTCCAGCCCTGTCCTTCTTTGGGCCAGACCCTCCCCTCCCCTGGGGCCCAGGAGGGCACATGGGATCCTGGGGACAGCAGAGGACACTGAGGGCTCCTTTGGATCCTTAGCAATCTCTCCTTATTTCTAGAAAGTGTCAGGGTGGATTAGGGAATACAGAGAGCCAGGGTTCAAATCCTCTTCCTACCCAGCATCTCCCTCTCACTGATCCAGCCTCAGTTTCTCCTCCATAACCTGGAGCTCCTCCTTTGGGTGGGGCATCTTGTGCTAAACAGAGTGATGGGCATTTTGGGGACCCAGGGGTGCGAGGTCTGGAACTGGACCAGGCCAGGTGAGGCCCCAGCATCACAGAAGTGATGGGGGTGGGGTGGCCATAATAGGGCCAGCAAGTGGGTGGACTTTCATGTCGAGATGGGAGCAACCAGAAGCTCTATGAAGCTTCTAGAATCACTATGAAGCTTCTAGAATCACTATGAAGGGTAGGTCACTCCCAGGTCACTCCCTTGTCATGGTGACTGTTACTGGGCAGAGGCCTCCAGAGAGGTCTGGGGACATGGCTGCATGTCACAGAAGTGCTCCACTCAGCCTCTAAAGTACAGGGACCTCTGCCATGCATCCCTTGTCTCAAGCTGTGACTCAACACTGCTCAGTATCTCTCCAGTGTCCCTGCCCCACCCCAGGACAGGATGTCAGGAGTCCTGCCCTCCGCGATCACCTGTACTCTGGTCCCAGTAATGAGCCACTTGTGATTCCAGTACCAGGGCTCCCCCACCTCAGCAGCTTCCCCAGGTTGCCCCCTCTGCTGTTTTTGTCCCCATGGTACTGGGGCCCCAGCTCCTTTTCCACAGCTCTTTCAGGGCAGGCTGGTTCTGGGGGCTCCCACAGCAGCCTGTGCCTCCCTGCATCGTCTTCCTGTGGAAGATCAACTTGAAGGAACAATGGCTTGTCTAACTTGTTCAGGGCATTCTTTTTTTTCCTGCTGGAAACTGATGGGGAAGAGGGATTGCCACTCAGTTCAGGTTCATCAGAGGGATCTACAGGAGGATCTGTGATTCTCACTCCTGAAAATAAAGAAACAGCAGGCAAAAAGAGGTCTCCCTAGAGTGTCTTGCATCTCTTCAGAGGTAATGGCTGGAGTGGAGGCAGCCACTTTGCAGTCCTGAAGGAGTGACATCGGGTTGGGATGGCTGAGGAAGGCAGGGCAAGAAAGAATGTCATGGAGTAATTGGAGCCACTGTCTCTCCCGCCTCCCTCCTGCTTTTGTGTGTCTCAGCACAGCCGCTTGGCAGTTTCTGAGTCTCAGATGCCCATAGTGTGCCAAGTATGGTCCTGAATGACTGAGCCTTGTCTTCGTCACAGTACACAGGCTACTACACTGACTAGAACACAAACTAAATTTGGGACTAGTTGCCATATTTTCTCACTCTGGACTCATTTTTCCTCCCCAGAGCCTCAGTTTGGTCCTCAAAGGTGGGGCACATGCATTTTTGCATTAGTACAGGAATCTTGGGGGTATCACGAGTGGGTCAGTGTAGCATTCCCATGCAGAACACTGCCTGAATGCTTGGTTGGCTTGATCAGAGCTGTGATGATCTGTTTAGGAGTCTGTGTCACTGGGACATTCACCCTGGAAACTGGTCTAAATCCATACTCTCACAGCTCCAGGCTGGTGGGGATAGTCAGAAGTCTTTGGGTATAGTGACAGAAAACCCAATTCAGCATGTCACAGAAAGCAAGCACACAAAGTGGGGAGAAAGATCTGAGACACTAAGAGGTCTAGTGGCAGATGACATCAGATAAGGCTGTACCTGAGTTCTGAATGCCATCAGCAAGAGTCCCCCCCTCCTGACCTGCTCATAATCTTTTGTGCTGATGTCCTTCACTATGTCAGCTCTGCCTTCAAGATGACAAAGTGGACATTAAATGTGTCAGCAACTGTGCTATATGGTTCCAAGCCTGAGGCCTGATGCAGGAGAACTGGTTGATCACATGTCCAGACTTTAGCCAATCTCTGTGACCAGAGAGGATCGTCTTTGGTGATTGGTCAATTACAGTCATCTGATCTCTGTCTCCACAGTGCTTTGGTGGCTACTCACCCCATTTCTAGTGATGTGTGAGAGCAGATTTCAGGGTGGAGACACTGCATCCTCTGTGCCTGATTTCCTGGGATGTTCCTGTGTGTCTTCTCGCACACCCACAGTTTTCTGTGATCAGAGGCATTATGATAGCATTTCTGCCCTTTCAAGGCCCTACTTCTTCTCTCAAAATATATCAAGACTTCCTGTGTGACAGTGAGATTGGAGATTTGGACCCACTTTCTATGCCTGTTTCTTATGTGATGCAGCAGTGAGTCAGTCCACAGACATCTATGAAACAACTGCTACTCGCCAGGTCATCACTAGATATGGAATCCAGGGACTATCAGGACTGATGGCCTTCCTGTCCTGAAGGATCTGACACCATCTGTGGTGGAGAATACAAAGATGTGAGGAAGACAGAAGGTGGTGGGATTAACGGGGGTGATGGATCAGGGAGGTCTGTGGAGGTGGAGGGCATGTGCAGAGATGGATACTGAAAGATGATGAGGTCAGGAAAAGGAGGAAAAGTCATGTGGTCATCAGAGGGACAGTGTCCCAGCTCCTGAGGCAAGAATAAGCATGAGGGTCACAGAAGAAACATTGACACTTGTATTTTTTCAAAGACAAAGCCATGGATATGCTGGGCTTTGAGCGTCATGTGCTGTTTGCCATTACTACTTCAGTGTGTCATTGTCATTATTAAAAAAATCCCCCCGAGGGCTGGGAGTGTAGCTCAGTGTTAGAGCAGTGGCTGGTATATGTGAAGCCTGGGTTTCACCTTCAACACTGAAAAACACCCATTGATAACACAGAGATACTGATTATGGATGTGTCCCCCCAGAACTCAGCTGTGGGTATGGAAGTAGTAAATTCGTGCAATTTCCACTTGTCCTGAAGTCATTTTCTTTGGATTTATCTCTGCCATTTTCCAGTGTACAAGTGGAGCTTGATGGCCCCCCAAAGTAGGGCACAGATGTGCACGATGCTGTTCGTAGAAGCTGGGGAAGGTGGCTGGTGAGGGGCAGGACAGAGGGCTTGGGAACAGCCAGAGGAGAGAAGAACCTACTTGTTTTGCCTTGGAAGCTGGCATACTTCAGCCGTGGGCTACAGCATCCTTGAGAAATGTCCATGTGGAATCTGAGAACCCATGGTGTTCCTGGGTAGTGGGTGTCACTCAAGGAGCCACCCAGGAAATGAGCCGTGGCTGAGCCAGTGTTTGGGGATGGCTTGAGTCCCACTCAGACGCTGTGTGGCCTTCAGGGAAACACTTCCTCTCTGCTTTCTCATTATCAGTGCAGGACACTGGCAGGAAAATGAACTTCAGAGCTCTCTCCGAGTGTGACAGCTGTCCTTGGCCTTCAGAACCACGGACAGCAACCATGGACTCCCAGGATGGGACTAACCAGGCTGAGTCCACACTCACATGGGAGTCTCAATTTTTCCTACTTTGTGGCTCCTGAGGATAGTTAGGACAAAAGATTTGGGCTTTCTGTGTCTCTGAGGCCTCCAGGGATACCAAGTCTTCCTGCTACTACATAACATCTCCATCGGACTGAGGGTGAATCTCAGCTTTCCTGCCTCTGCCAGGCAAGCCTGGGCTTCTGAGAAGGAACAGTAGAGAGGTCATAGTTGGGGAAGAGAGGACAATGTGCTAATCCCACAGAGACAACCCACCTTCTGCTTCCTCGTCCCTTGCCCTCCTCTTCCCCTTTCCCTACCTTCCCCTCAGCAGATGGGCAGTGGATTCTGGGAAAAAAAGAGACCGTGATGTGTAGGTGGGGTGTGAGGGAATCTGTGATGATTTCCATCTAAAATAACTCTCAGAGAGAAAAGAAGAGAAAAGAAAAAATCATGAGAAAAGAAGGAAAAATGGAAACAAAGTTTTTGTAAAAATAGATGGGCAGAGGGATTGAAGGGAGAGGAGGGGATTGCGGAAAAAAGAATCAAGTTATAGCAATACAGGTACAAATTCCCTATGATGAATGTGATCATTACATATACCTAAAATGTACCAACAAATTAAATTAATAAAAAAAATACAATAGCCCCCAGTGCCATTTGGAAGGTAATTGGAGCACAGGGAGCACTGTAGCTGGCTTGCTGTGAGAAGGCTGCGTCTGGTCAGAGGAGGTGGGTCACTGGGGAGCACTGACTGGAAGAATGTATCTCCCTCCCCACCTCCCTGCTTCACTCTACTTCCTGGCCACCATGATACGAGCAGCTTTCCTCTGCCTAAGCCCCCGTGCTATGCTCTTCCTGCATTTCAGCCTGCCAAATGTGAACTGAAACAGGAGCCAAAATAAACTTCTCTTCCTTTAAATTGTGGGTGCTGAGTGTCTCATCCCTATGATGAGGGCAGTGTGTAAGACAGAATCATTATGAGGGATGCCCTGTGAGAAGGCCTTTTACTCTTTTCTGGGCGAGCACTGTTTCTCTTCATATTTGAACACTTCAGGGCATAAATGAATCTCTCTGGCCACCACTATCTAGGATTTTGTGTTTGTCATCCTCTTGCTTTTAGATGTGTTATAAATGTCTAAAGAGTGTATTGTTTGGTTTGTGGCTGAGGTATCAACATAGAGAAGCTAGGAGCCTGCCCACCCAGCATTGGGGGTAGGGAGGATTTATGGATGGTGGGTGAGCAGCAAGGAGCGTGGCTGGCTGCAGGACAGTGAAGGTAGAATAGACACTCAGGGAGAGGGAGGAGGGGGACTATTATCTAAGAGACACAAGGTTTCTGTTGGAAAAAATTGTGCAGATGGATGTGGTGATGGTTGCCTAACAATGTGAATGTGCCTGATGTCCTTGAAGTGTACAACACAACACAATTAAGATACTGAGCTTTATGCTACATGTAAAACTCCGACTAAAAATAAAATTAAAAAACTATTTTCAGAAGTGGGATGTGGCTTAGTGGTAGAGCAGCTGCTTTGCATGTGTGAAGTTTTATCTTTGGTTATCTTTGGTTTTAGTGTGAAGTTTTATCTTTGGTCTTCAGCACCAAAAAGAACAAAAAACTAAAGCTGGGCATGGTGGCACGTGCCTGTAATTCCAGCACTTAGGAGGCTGAGGCGAGAGGATTGCTGCAGGTTTGAAACCAGCCTGGGCTACAAAGTGAGCACAAGGTCAGCCTGAACTGCAATAGTGAGACCCTGACTAAAAAAAGAGCAAAACCCTATGAACTAAACTCCCAAAATACTTAAGAATGAAACAACCTACTCTTAAATGAGAAGTGAATAAAAAATGCAATGGAAATACCAAAATATTTCAAAGTGAAGCATTTCAAAATTTTGAGGGAAGCCAGGACATTGGCTCTTAGTGGAAATCAGTCGCTGTGGTGGCTGATAGTGTGTGTCAACTTGATTGGGGCTGGGCTGCCCAGATCCTGGGTGAAGCGTTATTTGGAGTATGTCTCTGAGGGTGTTTCTGGAGGAATGCTTGATCTACAGACTAACCAGAGCGGATTGGCCCTCTACTGTGGGTAGACCTTGTCCAGTCAGCTGAGGGTCTGAGCAGAGCTCTGACATTGCTTCCTGTTCTTGGTCCTTGCACAAATCTCTCCAGATCAGAGCCTGACCTTCAGCACCACAGACAATGACCAGGATGTTCTCCGCACTGGACAGGCTTGGGCTGTCCACAGCCATGCGGCATTCATTCTTGATCCTTCCTCTTCATGCTGCCCAGGACACCCAGGGCAGAGAACCTGGGCTGTGTCTGTGAGGTCTCCAGATTCAGTGTTTGTTTGGGGCTGCCAAATGCTGCCACTGCTGCTACAGAACATTTCCTTTGGGCTGAGTGTGAATCCCAAGTGCTCCCACTGCTGCCAGGGAAGCCTGGACCTCTGAGCGGGAAATACAGGAAGGCCACATGGTGGGGAGGAAAGGAAAGGACTCCATTTATCGTCTGCCTAACCTTTCTCTGTGCCAGCTGAAATGGGAAGTGGACCCAGGGGAGAATAAAGATGTGTGTGTATGTGGTTGTGTGTGGAAGATCTTTCTGAGGAAAACCCAGTGGAGAGATTTCATTCTTTTCTGAGCCCTATTTCTCTTCATATTTGAACACCTGAGGACATGAATTAATTTCTTTGGTCACTCTGTCACTCATTTATCAATTCACTCACCTGCTCTGCATTGTATCTGTTCATTCATCCCTCTTTGTTTGGTGTGTGCTTTCTCTAGCTTTTTTTTCCCTGTAATCAGTGGGGCACATTTATTAGGACAGCACAAGGAACAGGAATACAGAGAATGGAGCAGCTGAATCTTGCAGAAGCCTGGAGCTAGCACCCATAAGGTGCCAGGAACCATGTCTGCTCCTTTTCTCCTGCCAGCCTGCTACATGGCCCCTCACCTGCTTCTTACTCTCATCATTGTGTAGTCCTGTCTTTGTGTCCCCTAGCTTTTCTTCATGATCACTGCCTGACCCTGGTTTCAAGTGCTCTCTTGGTTTTGCTAGCAGAACAGAAATGGCCTCCTAATTTTTCTCTCCACATTCATGCTTTCCAGTTTACAGTATTTTATTCTCTCCATCACATCCAGAGGAATTTGCCAGCACTGGAGAATGTGTCCTGTGCTTTCTCCCACTTTCAAAAGATGGACAGTGAACTCTCACTATGCTGTGGAGCTGGACTACTGCTCAAGGATGCGGCAACCATTGCTGAAGGGTTCTTCCTGTCATGGGGTCATGCAGTCTTGTGCTTTGTGGCTCATAGGCATGGCAAAGATGTGGCCAATGACAAATGAAAGAAATGTGGGCCAGTGTGTGATTTCCTGGTTTTCTTCCAAATTGAGGCCACAGTGCAGAAAGAGATCACTTAGTCAGCCTGCTCATTACTTTCTCACATTCACTGTTTCTTAATGCTTTCTACTTGTGGCCCAGAATACTGACACAGGTCACAGGGTTTAGAGTTCAGCAAAGTGTCACAGCACTGAGCAGTCACAGGTGGAGACAGAGGAGCCAGAAGGATGTTGTGGTGATCTACAGTGGCTTTCGGGGTGATGCAGCCTCCAAGATGAGTCTCCAGAAAGTATCCATCACTTGTCCAGGGCCTGGCACTGAGCTGGAACCAAAACATGAGTTAACGAGTGAGGGGATGAATGACTGGAGTGAGGTGCCTGTCACTGCAGGAGACCTAAGCAGGGAAGGCCCTCAGAGGAGGTGTATTAGTTAGGGTTTACTAGAGGAACAAATCTATCTATCTATCTATCTATCTATATCTATCTATCTATCTATCTATCTATCTATCTATCTATCTACCTACCTACCTATCTATCATTGTCTCTCAATAGGATATAAAGGATTTATTAGGTACGCTTGTAATGACTGCCTGTTGAACTGGGAAGGAAGAAGGGAAAATTGCCATCTGTGTGCTGGAGAATTGGAGCATCCAGGCAAAGTTGAAGTCCTGGCTATCACTGTGGAGTGTGTGTCTGGAAAGTCAGTCTGTGTTGGAAGGCTGAGGAGTCAGCGCTGGTAGTCTAAAGTAACTGGAGAGAAACATCCAAGGTGATGACAAAGACCAGACCTCCTCCAAAGAAGGAAAGGAAAAACTTCCTGCTTTTCCTTTTGTTTTCCATCCAGGCTGCAAGCCCGCTATGGGTTGTATCTAGAGTCACCCCCTCCAAAAGCCTCAGTGCTCGTAGGTGATTTTCAGAGGTGGCTGGAGCTAGGGTATGTGATGCTAAGATCAAAGATATGATGCTGGGATTGATTCAGGGTGAAACACTAGGATTAAGTCTGCCCTACACGGGGTGTGAGAGTTGCATGCACTACATGTGGGTAGCCTGGATAGCATAGAAAGGGAAAAATGGGTATCACTCCTTGCCACATGTTGCTGGCTGTTTCTTCACTGCTTTGCTGTCTCCTTCATGCCAACAACTATTTCTTCTCTGTGGTGCCACTCTGGCATGCCACTATGTCTTGGATCCATCCAAATATGAAATGAAACCTCTAAAAACTGTCAGCTAAACAAATCTTTCCTCCTTTAACTTTGTCTCATCAAGGAGCAAAATATCTAAGACAAAGCCTATTGGTTGGTACCACCACAGGTCTTCCCTGCTCTCTTTGTAGACTACATGTCAATCATCCAGAGACACACCAGAGCTTTAGTAATCTTTCAAGACAGTTTTTACTCAAGTAAGGTTGACATATCAATTGATGACCACAGCAGGAGAGTCCTCATAGTGACCAGTTTTCTGGCTTTCATAAGCTGGAAGCTCTCATACTTACCTCACAGGTGTTCTGCACAAGTAGTTATATGCCTGTCGCCTCCTGTACCAGCCTGCTTTCCTGTCACCTGCCCTCGCTCCTTTTAGGATGAATTCTCCCATAATAGGAGACTTTTTGAATACAAAACAACATACCTAGTCTTAATCCCCTTGAAAATCTGTGAGAATTATGAGGTTCAAAATTTTAGTAAGAGTGAAGCTCCAAGCTGGGTTAAAATTGCAGATGTTGTATGCAGTCTCATCATGGTTTTGTCTCGTTTTTACCCTCAGCCATATGTTGTTGTTCTGGGAATCTCTTTGGTGAGAGTTTAAGGTCCAAAGATGCTCATTCACTACTCTCAGTCATACCTTTTTGAATCGTTTTAAATTTTACCCTTTTGCCCTCTATAATGGGAGAACAAACAGGGACTCTCCTGGGTTTTCCTTGCTCTCCACTCAGCTCTGTTTCCTGGGATTCCATCTTCTGTCTTGTGTCTTCCTTGGCTTGCATATTGTGTCTGTTTTGGAGACCATGCCCTGGGAATGGAAGGAAACAGGGAATTTCTATATGGGAAATTCTTTTAATTCCACATTCAATGTAGATTGAAAATAAGTTGAATATGTATGTTGGGATGGAAAGTATTTGTAGCAGACTTTCCCCCCAGAATTTTGATGGCTTTGCTTATTTCCTTTTAAGCTCCATTTCTGTATTGCTGATGAAAATATGAAGGCACCATGATTTTTTTTCAAAGCTTGTCAATCAAAGGGCAGCAATGGTACCTACATTGTGCATTATCATTCCCAAATCAGTCACCTGGAGGACAAGACATCTGAGTTCAACTGTCCAAACAATACCAGTATAAATATTTCTCTTCAGTGAACTCAGAGAAGAGAGTAGTATAACTATCTTAACTATTTTTAATATACATATACATACACATATACATATGTTTTTTCTTTCAACTTGTCACACTAATGAAACAACATGATGTTTGCACATGTGTGTCATATTTATTTCACTAATGAGTATGTTCTCAAGGTGCATCCATTTACCTATGAAAGTGTCCAGCTTTGTGGCTGAGTGGTACTTCAATGTATAAATACCACATATTTTCTATCCATTCCTCAGTGGATGGGCATTTAGGCTTTTTCCAAGATCTGGCTATTATAAACTGTGCTGCCATAAATGTGGGTCCACACTTATCACTGTAGTGTGATTTTTAAATTCTTTTAGAAAGATACCCAGAAAAGGAAGAGCTGGGTTGAATGGGATCTCTAATCCTAGTTTTTTGAGGAATCTCCACACTGATTTCTGCAGTAGTTGCACCAATCTGCATTCCCACCAACAGTGGAAAAGGGTTCTTTTTTCTCCACACCCCCTCCAGCATTTGTTATTGGTTGATTTCTTGATACTAGCCATTCTTTCTGGGGTGAGGCAAAATCTCAGTATTGTTTTAATTTGTATCTCTTGAATGACCAGTGATATTGAACATTTTTTTCATGTATTAATTTGATGTTTGTATTTCTTCATCTGAGAAGTGTGTATTCATCTCAGATACCCAATTTTGGATTAGGTCTTATCTGGGAGAACTGATTTTTTCTGAATTCCTTATGTCCTTGATAGTAATCCTTCATTTGATGAATAGCTGGCAAACATTTTCTCTCGTGTTGTGGGTCATCTCTTCACTCTGTTGGTGGTTTCTCTTGCTGTGCAAAAGCTTTTCAGAAGGATGAGATCCCAGTGGTTGATTCTTTGTGATAGTTCCTGTGCAATTTGGGTTTTGTTCATAAAGTCTTTGCCTACTCCAATGTCTTCAAGAGTTTAACTCTATCTTCTATCTCTATCTTCTATCTTCTAGCAGATTTAATGTTTCTGTTTTAGTGTTAAGATTTTTGATCCATTCTGATTTTAGCTTAGTACGTGGTAAAATAAATGCATCCAGTTTTAATCTTTCACATGTGTAGAGCCAGTTTTTACAGCACCATTTATTAAAGAGGCTATCTTTCTTCCAGTGAGCATGTTTGGTACCTTTGTTGAAGGTAAGGTGACTTAGTGTGTCTGGAGTTGTTTCTTCATCTTCTAATCTGTTCCATTGATCTTTGGGTCTGTTTTTTTCCAGTACCACAGTTTTTTAAAAAAATCACAGTAGCTTTATTGTATAATTTCAAGTCAGGGATTGTGATTTTCCCTGTCTTGTTTTTATTGTCCTTGATTTCCTTTGCTATTATAGGTCTCTTCTGGTTCCAGATGAATCTTAATATTATTTTCTCTAATTTTGTGAGATATGCTATTGGAATTTTGATTGGGATTGCACTGAATCTGTATAACAGCTTTGGAAGTGTGGCCATTTTCTCTATGTTGGTTCTTTCTACACAAGAGCACAGGATATTTCTCCATTTTCTAATATTTTCTTCAATATCATTCAACTGTGAAAACTGTGTGATTTCTTTTTTTTAAATTTCATCTGTGACCCATGGGTTATTCAGTAGGGTGCTATTTAATTTCCATGTGTTTTCTTGTGGTTTCCTTTGGCATGGATTTCCAAATTCATTGCACTATGGTCTGATAGTATACATGGGATAATTTCAATTCCTTTGCATATAATTAAGCATGTTCTATGAACCAGTATTGGTTTATTTTGGAGAATGTTCCATGTGCAGCTGAGGAGAATGTGTATCCTGATGTTGTGAGATGGAACACTCTATAGACATCTACTAAGTCCATTTGCTCAAAAGTTTGACTTAGTTCTAATATTTCATTATTGTAAAGCATCTAGCTCTAGAGTTGCATTTTAATGTATAGCCCCATGAACATGGTTTTTTTTTTTTTTTTTTTGTACCGGGGATTGAACTCACGACCTCACGCTTGCCAGGCAGGCGCTTAAGCCACTGAGCTAAATCCCTGGCGTGAACATGGTTTTTAATATGTTCTCAGAGATGAGCAGACTGATTATAGGTAGGGAGTTATGTAAAATCAGGTAACCCTTTAGTGACACTTAAGGCCTTGATGTAACTGCACTTTTAATTTGATCTCCCATCTAAAGGACTGTGGTCTCCAGAACACTCATTATGATTGAAGTTTGGTATCTATTGTGTGCTGAGTCTTTTAAGCCTGGTCTGTTGTTTGTCTTTGTCCAATTGTCTATAAAGTGAGCAGTATGGATGGAGTAAGCAAGGACAACAGAGGAGACAGCCACACTGGCAATCAACAGTACTAGAGAAACTATTGTAGGAATAATGGGCCAGTCATTTTTTTTAGTTCTGCAAACAATATGATTAACTAGGGCTATAAAAGATGTGCAAGACCAAGGCTCAGTTAGATTAACTAGTATCTATACTCCTGGCATATGTCCCAGGACCATTAAACTTGTATCAGTAACTTTTCTTGCTTGAGTGTATGTAATGACTAAATGATTTTATACATGTAAGGGAAGTTTTATTCTTTTTTGGCATAATAAATGATAACAGCTTTTATTCTGGTGACCCTAAGTATTAGCCATAAATACAATATCTTGAGCCAAGTCAGCAATAGGAGACTGAATTGGAGGTAACCTGAGTTTATAGCTAACTTTCTGATACAGCAGCCTCAAAGAACTCTTTAAAATTAAAATTTAAAAATATGAATATTTAAAAATATGAGATCTTCAGCCACGCATTTCCCCTTAGGCCTCTCCAAACCACGTTTCCAGTGCTCAAATGTAACATGCGGCTGGCAGTTACCATATTGGACAGAGCAGATAATTAACAATTCCAGTATTACAGAAAGGATAATCTGTTGGACAGTCTTGGTGTAGTGGGCTTCTGGAATGTGAAAAGGCCATCTGTGGAATTTGTTCTGTTTGGGTTGCATGCTGACAAGAGGAGACTTTCACGAGGACAAAGATTCAAGTGACTTTTTCAATTTATGATTCAGTTTTGGTCTGGACTACATTTCCCCACACTGTGAAATCACCACAGGCAGTTTGGATGCATTATTGGAACATATAGGAACATTCTCAGTCTTTCTCATAACTAGTTCATCAATGATTTTTTGAAACATTACATGCTTCCTATCCAGCCAGTTCCACTTTGAGCGAGTGATAAAGAACTGACAGCCTTTTTATAATCCTTATATATAAACAGGACCACCGTTTGCTATGGAAAGCAGGCCAAGAGCTGAATGTCTTGAGTTTCAGATTTTAATCTGCAAATGGGCTCCAGTAAACACTGGAAACTCCTGAACTATCTCCATTAACAAAATCTTCACTCTGAATCATGAAATCTTTTACTATCCCATGGCAGGTGCTTCCTTTATATCCTCTTGGAGACCTACCTTTTCTGAATTCTCCAGTGTAGAACTGCCTGAAGTTCTCAGCTGTAAAAGACACGACATCTACAAACAGCTCTGTCTTCATGCTGCCAACTTTATGGCCACCGATACTGACATCAAAGAACTCCACGGGGTTTACTGGGCTTGAATTTGCCACCGCCATGGCTCTGACCCAGAAGCACAAGTCCAGGGAAATTTTATTCTAGATTGTAGTTCTATACAGGAAAATATAAGGGTTATAAAAATATATTGAAGTTTTTGGGCTGCCAGTCTGTTTAGCCACCATATTAACAGTGCCCTTAGTGGGACACATATTATGACCCATCTATTTAACTCCCACAATATAGGGCAGGGCAAGTTTCCACACAGTAGTTCATGTAGGCCCAGGTTTGCTACAATCAAAGCCTAGGAACTGGCATGATAAATCCTTCAGTCTCTTAGGACAGTTCTCCTCTAGGGAGGTTCTGTATGGGTGTCAATTCAGGTGAGCAGGAGTGTATTTACTTTCTGTACATGGATTCAAAATATTTAATGTAAAAGCAGCAAGGACAAATTGTGCTTGAGGGACAGTTTCCACATTCTGACTGGAGCAAAAGACAGGGCAAGTACTGCCCCAAATGGACCCTAGTCTCAAGTTATAATTTGTGGTTCCCAACAGAAATGTGCCTGTTTGAAGGATCCAAAAGTATGTTTCTGTCTCCACCTCTGCCAGCTCACTATTCTCTGGCCGTGAGCTCTTTCAGATACTTTCTTAGTTTCTTCCCCTTCCCTGGACACATTTCTGTATATCCACAAATTAAAGCAGAACATGTTTCCTTAACTCACAGCTTTTAGGGAATTGAGACACAGCCTGCTGTCTTCCATGCAGGAAAGGCATGCTAGAAGGGTTGTTATGTCCCTAGTCAATCATGCTGCTGACGGGGATACAGCAAATTTAAATAGGGCTGGTGGGCTGAGGAACCCCTGCCTAGGAGAGTAAGGTGCACTCTGGTTTTCGTTCACTGGTGCAGTCCATACTTCACATGCTGCTTGGATGTGGGGAGAAACTGCACCAAAACACCAACAAAGGAGTCCAGGAACCACATATATGCCCAGAGACAGGGCCCCTGAGCACGATCTCCTACCCCCTGTGACTGTGAACGACTATTGTTCCAGGCCTGGAACCCCCTACCCAACCTCCTATCAGGCCCTAAAAGTCTCTTTGCTCAACCCCCTCGCCTCCCCTTCTCTAGCTGGGGTACCTGCTGTCACATAGCCTCACTTGGCTCTCATGAGTTTTGCATTCTGGTTTGTTAAACTATTTTCAAGTTGATTGGGATTCTCAGAGGGATCTGCAGATGAGGGTTTGAAACAAGAGGCTTGAAAGAAGAGCACAGGCTCATCCATAGAAAAATAAATGTGAGCTGAAGTAAGGAGTCAAGACTCTTAACATCTTTCCAAGTGAGGAGCTTCTTAAATCAAAGGGGAAAAGAAAGTTGAGCTGCTGTGGCTCTGCTGCACAAGCTGTCTCATCTTCTGACAGGAAGAATCCTGGACTCTTCGTGGAGGAGGCCTGACATGAGCAGTGCTTAGCACTGAGAGTCTTCAGGCATTGGTAGCCCAGGAACAGATCTTAATTTCTGTCCTCCAGGGTGGTCAGGTTTAGCTTCTCTGTATGTGAGTGTGCTTGTATGCTTCACTTGGAAAATAGGTACATGGTGACCTGTTTGTCTGTGGCCTGATCAGAGAGGCTGGAAGGCAACTGCTGGAGTGGTTTTGAGAATCCTTTGACACCAGTTAATCCCTGTTGGGCAGCAAAATTCTCCATGAAGCCTTCATGACAGTCCTACTGCAGTCTGAGTAACCATCGCATTTCAGCAAAGTCCTGCTGGTTTGTTCTCTTACCTCCTAGACCTCCATCTGCTTTTGACTGTGCTTCTTGGAGCAGTGATCCATATATCATCATCCCATGGCTCAGTGCTGAGACTTGCATAACTAGTATGCCTAGTTCTATGGAGCTCTCTTCCCAGGTCCCTCCCCCACCCTGTGTATCACCAGGAAGAGGCGGGAGTGGCAAGGAACTGATCTGACCTGTGGAACTCATCTGACCTGGCCCCTCTCTGCACCCTCTGTTTGCACAGTGAACAGATAAGTTGTCTTACATCAGAGGACAAAGGGCAGCTTTAGATACTATAAGAGGACAGCTGGCCTGTTCAAATATACAGGGAGTAGAGTGTGCTATCTACTTCTAGCTGACGTGACTGGTGAAAGCTCTGTTGGGCCAGTGGAACCCAGTGGTCAAGAGGCAGCCATGGGGTTGCTGACTGGGGATGCACTGGTCAGTGTGGCCATGGTTGTGGCCATCTTCCTGCTCCTGGTGGACCTGATGCACCGGCGCCAAAGCTTTGCTGCTCGCTACCCTCCAGGCCCCATGCCTATGCCTGGGTTGGGCAACCTGCTGCACGTGGACTTCAGGAACATGGCATACTCATGCTACAAGGCGAGGCAGCTGGTGGTGAAGAGCAGCAAAGCTCAGGTGGCCCTCCTCCCCCTATAACAGATGGGGGAAACCAAAGCCTAGAGAACAACCTAGGAGTGAGGTAGACAACCTATCTTGAGGAGGACTCTACCAGAGCAGAGAACACTCTGGATTTCCCATTGGCAAAGGTGCAGGAGGGCAGGATGTACAGGGGGACTAGCATCTGATTGGATGGAAGTTTCGTTCGCACCAGGTCCCTTCTGATACCTCAGAGGGAAGTGCTTGGGGATTGAGGAGCAAGGTGAGATGGTTTTAAGCAGCATTTGAATCAGGAAGTTGATACTGTGAGCGGTTCTATGAGCAGCAGATCCCTTGGCCATGGAGTTCTGGCCCTCTCTGCTTCATCTGTGAACCTGTTTCCTCATCTGAAAAATGGGAGGTGAATTGGCTTCAATGATTGTTTCTCCACTCTGCCGAGCTCTCACCTGGGTGGTCAGATCTAGATCCAAAGTAATCTGAACATAAGAAGATGTGACAGCAGCATGCAGACACTAGATGTCCA
>PVJX010025698.1:0-26647 GCA_004027295.1 Dolichotis patagonum | reverse complement strand
GCAGAGTGTGACGTGAAGGACTACGGGGACCTGTGCTTCGCAGACGTCCCTAACGATGCTCCCTTTGGAATAGTGAAGAATCCCAGGGCTGTGGGCAAAGCCACCGAGCAGCTGGCGAGCGTGGTGGCCCAAGTGCAGGACAGCGGCAGAGTCGGCCTGGTTCTGGGCGGGGACCACAGGTGCCGTGTGGGGGGCCCGTCTTGGGGGGGGGACCAGGGGGCGGAAAGGGAGTGTCACCAGGAGCACAGGATGAGAAGATGTGTGGACAGACATGTGCACGGAAAAGCACCTAAGCTAACCTCTCTTTCTGTAAAGAATGCTGCACACACAGGTTGCGTACTATGGAAACAAATGTTTGAAGTCACAGGGTGTCCTTGGTGTAGCAGAAAATATACCCAAAATGAACGGTGTCAGCACAGCATTAGGTACAGGCTCACATCTCTAAATCACATCTCTAAACGGGAGGAGGAAATACATAGCTGATTCCATGTGGCTACGGATGACACCTACAGCACAAAACCACGTGCTTTCCATTACAAACCTTTCGAAAGTGTGTGCACGCATGCACGCGCGCGCGCACACACACACATACACACCCCACCCACAAGGAAAGTCACAGTGACAATTTTACTTGTCTAACAAGCTTTTCAACCACAGTTGAAATCTGGCATAGTTCCTTTATGGCATCTCTTTTCCTTAGAGTGATTTTGTTTAACAATATTGTGTGTGTGTGTGTGTGTGTGTGCATTATATCCTTTATCTTAATATACAACACAGATTTTCTTGTTACTCCCCCAGATGCACAAAACCTTCATAACCATCAATTTTGATGTCTACACAATAGTTCATCAAGAAATGACATCAAAAATATATGTATCTATATATAGATATTCATATTGTCAGCTATTGAGGTTTCTCTTAAATTTCCACCATTAAGAACAACGTGGCAGAGACCATCTCTGCACACTGAGCCTTCTCCTGCTGGATGTCAAGGGTGATGTTACCAGAAGCCCGACATCCTGGCCCCTGCACCCTCACTTTCCTCTCCCTGAGCCAAGTGCCATGCATTCACTACGTAGCCCCACCTGGCTTTGAAATTCTTAGCAAACCCTTCTGCCTCAGCCTCCAGAGTGCTGCGATTATAGGTGTGCCACCACATGTGGCAGGTTCCTGATTCTTTGAATACTTACATGTATCACTCAAAGAAGAAGTGGAAGGCTACAGGCATTGTTTTTTCTTTTTTCTGTTCATAATACGTTTGCATTACAATTATGTTCGTTATGGGGAGTCAGCACACGTCCTTAACTGTTCCTAACTCTTTCCTCATTCTCTTCCCCTTCCTCTCCGCATGTCTCCTAGGGAATCCCAGTCTGTTAACTTCTGAGCAGTGTAGTGCTTGCATCTTCCATTCCGGAACACGCTCGGAGGCTGGATTTTTGGGACGGATCTTGTTGGTTCCGGATCCAGTCCTGAGTGGGCAGCAGGCCTGGCAGGAGGTCGGCTGGTTAGAGCGCAGTGACAGAATTAAATATGTGGGTGCAGGGAAAGAACAAGGTTTAACCCTGAGAATTTAACAGTGTCTCACAACAGGGAATTTCTTGCGTGGCTAGTATTTGTGTATTATTTGGTGTTTGGTTAGGCCATCACCTGTCACTCCATGAGACATTTTAGTAACCACTTAGTAACACCTGAGCCTCATTCAGCCAGCTTGCAGAGCTGCAGTTCTCTGCTGTCAGAAGTGTCTGACGGTGACCGCTGAAGCCCAGCAGAAGAAGCTGCTCTGTCTCGGAGACACCAGCAGCCGCACACGGCAGCTGCTAGTGTAATGACGCGCACAATGGCTTCGAAAACCTGATGTGCACACTTCTCTCTCCAGCCTGGCGATTGGCACCATCTCCGGCCACGCCAGGGTCCACCCCGACCTCGGTGTCATCTGGGTCGATGCTCACACGGATATCAACACTCCTGTGACCACCACCACGGGGAACCTGCACGGCCAACCCGTGTCCTTCCTCCTGAAGGAGCTGAAAGGAAAAGTAAGGCTGGCTGGTGCTGCTTTGTAGAACAAATTCAGGAGCTGGAAGTGTGCTCGAAGTGTCTTTGTTGTTAGGAGACAGGATCTTACTAAATAGTGCAGGTCTGCACTGAGCTCACTTTGCAGCCCAGGGGCCGCCTTGAATTTACGGCAGCCCTCCTGCCCCTGCCTCCCAAGAGCTGGGAGAAGGAAGCATCTTACGCTACTTTATTCTTGAGTAATCTCAAACCATCTTCTCTGTAGCACACAAGCAAAAGCTGGGTTAATGAAAGCGGTGAGCCTCCTGCCTCAGCTTTGCAAGTGGGCCACCATGCACAGATGTTTTGACTTTTCTATTTGCTACGGGGATCGAACTTCTGACCTCACACTTACTAGGCAAGTGCTTGAGACAATGAGCTAAATCCCCAGCCACTGTTTTGACTTTTTAAACTATCCCTTCTAGTGCAGCAGCAAGTACTCTTTTATGAACAAGCCTTGCCTGATTTCCCCAGCCACTCTGGGCCATTCTGGGCATGGAGGAGGCCATACTGAGAGCCTTGTGGACAAGCCCCGAGGTGACACAGGTGGCGCTCAGGGCTGAGCCACAGGTGGCATTTGTAAGCCTAAAACTGTCAAGCGGAGGCAGGCACCTACCTCTTTCTTAATTTTGTGATCTTTACACGATTTCCTCTAAATCTGCATTCTAAAAGTCAGATGTGCAATCCAGCCGGTGTCCTCAGCGTCCCGCGCAGCACTGGCTGGACAGAAGCATGCCACCAACGTGCTCACGCCTCCCTTTCAGACCCCAGAGGTCCCGGGCTTCTCCTGGGTGACGCCCTGCCTGTCGGCCAAGGACATCGTGTACATCGGCTTGAGAGACGTGGACCCCGGCGAGCAGTGAGTTTTCCCAATGATGGGATCTGCCTTCACTGTTACTCTTTTGCACACCAGATATGCTTACTGGCCAAATCCCTATGAGCAAGTAATTTAACCAATCAATGTATGTGTCTGTATTTATGTACATACAGATATGCAGGCAACTCGCCTCTGAGATGATTTGCTGTTAAACACTGCTACACGTGTACACATACAGTTCCCAGAACTCAAATATCACAGTCTTCACCATGTCTCCCTTTAGAAGGTGGCCGGGGCGGGCACGGAGTCAGCCTCACTAACCGCTATCTGCATCACTCTTCTTTCATAGCTACATTGTGAAAACCCTGGGCATCAAGTGTTTTTCAATGACGGAAGTGGACAGACTGGGAATCGGCAAGGTGATGGAGGAAGCGCTGGCCTATCTGCTGGGAAGGTAGGCGCCTGGACCTGCACGACGCCACTACGTTCTGCAGAGCAGGCTGACCACTGTACTTGTCTACCACACACTACCCCACACCTTGACAGTGAAACCCTTTTCCACTCCTGAAAAGGAAGAAAAGGCCGATCCACCTGAGCTTTGATGTCGACGGACTGGACCCTTCCGTCACACCTGCCACGGGCACCCCCGTCGTGGGAGGTCTGTCTCTCCGAGAAGGCATGTACATCGCGGAGGAGATTTACAAGACAGGTAGGCGACAGTCAGGGGCAAGAAGGGACCGGTGTGAGCTGGGGCTGTTTGTATTCACGGCTCCCTGCCATGGACACCAAGCCCAGTGGACACGTCGAGAAACGTCGAGCGCATGACACAGTAACTGAAGTTTTCCGCCAGTCACCATCTCTGTGCTACGAGACCACCTCTTAGGTCTGCACTGATGTTTAAATTGTCAACTGCTGTACAAATGACATTGTCGCTGTGTGTTGGTTGTGTATAGGGCTCCTCTCGGGACTGGACATCATGGAGGTAAACCCCGTCCTGGGGAAGACACCGGATGAAGTCACTCGAACCGTGAACACAGCAGTGGCGGTGACTCTGGCTTGCTTTGGAGTTGCTCGGGAGGGTAACCACAACCCGAAGGAGGACTACTTGTCACCGCCTAAGTAAATGTGCAAACACGAGAGCCTCCCAGCTGATGGCATCGTTAACAAATCCGATAATTTATTTAAGCCTGTGATTATCCTCCTAAAGATGTGTTCTTTCCGAAAAATGTTTTCCCAATCAGTCTAATGATGGGAGCGGGACGCAAGCCAGCTCTCGCCCCCGTCTGTTTGGAACTCTGAGTCTCACTAGCGTATGATGGTGTGGCGGGTGCCAACCTGTGTACCACTTAACCTGTGACCCCCTCCTGAGACACTTGGACAAAGGTTTCCTAGAAGTCTACTTTACCGTGAAGAAAAGTGTATTTTTACCACTGTAAGATCAGCACCTTGGGCCAGGACTTTAGTTCAGCAGCACAAGTGCCTGCCTGGCAAGCATGAGGTCATGAGTTCAATTCCTATAACCCCTTAAAAAAAAGTCTCAAAAAAGATCAGCACCTTGTTTGTACTATGCATGGTGCGAGGGGCCTCAGGCTGCCGCCCACAGCCATTTGTGGCCGTCACCCCCACCCTCCCGTCTGGGGGCCCATGTGGCACCTGGCTGTCCCGATCGCCGTGAATGCTGCCCACTGGGCCCGTGCCCTCACTGTTGGCCAGCCGGCCGGGCAGAGGTAAAGCCCTATGCCATGGGCACCCCGGCTCCCTGCTCCTGCCGCGGCTGAGCTCTCCTGGTCCCACTGGCTGTGACTGACGCCCAATAAACCACTGCACTCAGGACCACAGACTCCCGGCATCTTTGTCCGGCAGATGCAGGACTCACTCCGAGGGCCTCCTGGCCTTGACTGTGGCCTCCGTGTCCACCTGCAACAAAGTCTACCAATTTCCGGCTGGTATAAAGTTCAAGATTTGGCAATTCTAATTTTTGTGACATTAAAAAGTCACAAATTTGTTTTTTGTCGTCCCCCAAACTTATCCTTCACTAAAGAAGCATACATTAATTTCCCATTAAAAATGCACTGGCACAGACTAACCCCCACCCCCACCTGAGGGTGTGTTTCCTATTTGAAGACAAGGCTGTCCGACCTAGAATGGTACCACATCCTTGCTGTTTGAAAGCTTTTTTTTTTGAAACAGGGTCTTGTTATGTAGTTCAGGCTGGCCTTGAACTATGTAGCCCAGGCTGACCTCAAACTCATGGTAATCCTCCTGCCTCAGCCTCCTGAGTGGTGGGATTACAGGTATGTGCTACCACTCCCAGCTAAAAGATGTGATTTTTGTAAATAAACTCTTTATAATAAGATTTGGTTGTCTACATGTTTCTAAGTCTATACAAGACACACAGACACACACACACACACACACACACAGTCTCAAGACTACCATAAAGATCATCACCCCCAAACACTGCAAGCTCTCAGTAAAGCTATTAAAACTCTAGTGCTGGTTTCTTCATCTGTAAAATAAGTAACCACAGATTCAGGAACCTGCAACTTTATTAACATTACATGATCTTACTTTTTCTAAACCTGGAACATGATCTTTTTGTTGGTTGTTTGCGTACTGAGACAGGGTCTTGCCCTCAAACTCACATCCATCCTGCCTTGGCCTCCCGAGTTGTGTGTGGTGCTGTAAGCAGACAGCTGTTCAGATAGGCTCGAGAAGTAGGAGCTCCTCCTGAAAATCTATTCAGGAGCTCGGGAAGTCGAACTGACATTTGATTTTCAAAACCTAATTCAGACTGGAATTATCTGGGGCTTCAAAACATCCCACTCGTCACTCACCACAAGTGCAGTGTCTCCTCAGCACCCTACAAACTCCTGCGGGCTCAGGAGGAAAACACGTGCGGGTAACTACAGCCGAAGTGGAGAGCAGCCTCCCAGCCCTCCCGGCGCACACAGGACCCCTGCCGACTCTGCCACGCAGGCGGCCCCGTGGAAGGCCTGTGTGTGGCTATTTTTTGGACCCGGGAATTGAACTCGGGATCTCGCATTTACCAGGCAAGCACCACGCCCCTGAGCTGTATCTGGTCCACGGAAGGGTTTTTACTGCGCTTTCACAGCTCTGCATTAAAGAGCCTCCTCTGACCTTGTGGCATATGCTGAGGAGGCTGAGGCAGGAGGAGGACCCCCCCTCAAGTTCCAGCTCAGCCTGGGCTACAAGGCAGTTCAAGCACAATCTGAATTAAAAGAAAGGCAAAGAAAAATTAATCATTATATAAAACTTAAACTGGCCTTATAAATAAAAGACTTACTGATTGCAATAATGTGAACTGTGAGGAAAATAAATGTCTAGGAGGGATGTATTTAGAAGAATTTTAAGTGTAACTGGTTAATTCTTTAACAACAACAAAAAAAAAAAACAGTAACTCTGAATTCCGAGGCCAACTCGAGTCACCAGATACCGTAACAGACATGGACTCGGCAGGCGCCCGGCAGGACGGCCTGCAGCCTGCACAAACCCAGTGACAGGCCACAGTTCATTCAACCAACAGACGGCCGCTCATCATGCCGTCCACAGTGCCACTTCCCCTAACAGTAAGTCTCTCTCCCGACATCTACTTGACCTCAAAAAACACAAATGTACATTGCATGTAAAAATATGTTTTAAAATTTGAGATTATAAAAATTCAAAGACTCGCATCATCTGCCAGGTGTCAACATGCACAATTAATTAATTAAATTTGAGGGGGTACCGGGGATCAGATTCATGACCTTGCACTTGCCAGGCAGGCACTTACACCACTGAACTAAATCCCTGGCCCATTTTTTTTTTTTTTTTGGTACTAGTAATTAATTTTTTAAAATGCTGGAGAATCAATCACTGAAGCATGATTTTATTTAAATTTAACCACTGGCAGATGTTATTTTCTTACACGGCTTCTAACTCATTTCATACCGTTTCAAGCAAAGGCAAAAAACCCTGCCAATTGACCTTAACAAAAGCATTATACTACTTTTTTGGAAATTTACAATAAAATTTTCAAGCTATTTTTTAAAAAAATATGAAACTTTTATCTGGCTCTGCAATGCAATGAAATCTACAGTCCTCCAAGTGTAAAAGTCTCTATTCTGAAGTTACGCCAGAGAATTATGTACAAAAGGCTTTGTGAAGACGACTTGGTGTGGACTGTACCTTTGAAATAATGTCCCTGAAGACCGAGTTTAGCACTCATAATCAAATCTAGGTCGAAACGGGCGGGCCGGGTGCCAGCAGCAGTCACCAGGTCACAGACCCCGCCAAATCTGAGGGCGCCAGGCCGCTGCCGGGAGCGCGAACCTTCACAGTCCTGGAGACCAAACAGCTGGGGAGGTGGGAAATACAGGAGTCGAGAGACTCAGCAACTGAATCGGAACAAGCCACCTGAATGTGCAGCGACAGTGGGTCATGTTCAGATTGAACAGACTCGCATGTGTCCTTGCGCTCGGCCTCACCGGGTCGGGCCTCACTGCGCTCCCGGGAGGGGCGCAGACACCGGGTTGGACTGGGGAACCGGGGAGCCGCTGCTCATGGCCTGCGGGGGCACCGAGGCTGGCTCCATCTTGCTGATGTGGGTGATGAATCGCAGGCGAAGTTTTAAAGCTGGTTTTAAATTACAGATAATCTTCTCTACCTAGGAAATGAAAACACAAAACTTACTTGCACAGAGAACTGCAACTCACCTTCTTTTCTGTCTTTTTGAGACAGCATCTTGTTCTGCAGTTCAGGCTGGCCTTGAGCTCACTTTGTAGCCCAGGCTGGTCTCAAACTCGCAACGATCCTCCTGCCTCAGCCTCCTGAGGGCTGGGATTCCAGGCATGTGCCACCACACCCAGCTTGCCATCTTTAAAGAAGACCGAAAAGCACCTACATAGCCGAAAAATAAAATACGCAGTGCCAGCCAGGCGTCATGGCACACATGTATAATCCCAGCTTTTTGGAGGCTGAGGCAGGAGGATTGCTGCAAGTTCAAGGCCAGTCTAAGCTACACAGTGAGTTCAAGGTCAGCCTCAACTGCACAGCGAGACCATCTCAAAAAAGAAAATGAAATGAGATAAAATGAAGCGAAATAAAAACGGAGCCCAGTGGGGCAGAGGAGAAGCTTCTACACCCCTTCTGGGTCTCTTACCTGGGAGTGGCCATGTGTTCTCCCTCACCCCCCACCAGACAGACAGACATACACACACACACACACACACACACACACACACACACACATACACACACACCTACCCCTCCCTGCCCAGTCATCTGCTGCTGAAAGCTAACAAAGCTTATACTGGAAATTTTCTATATCCAACAATTTGATTGTCCTTTTAAAATGCTATTTTCACAGAAGCAAGAAGCATAATTACTGTGAAAGTCCTTGAATTACTCATCTCTGCAACATTTATCTGTCCTTTTCCTGTTTTGATTCTTTCTTGGATTCAAAGTGAACATTAGATCTACTCTTCAAGTAGTTTCACAGCATTCTCAGCTTTACTCAAATGCTCTTTGACCTTAGGAGGAACAATCTGTCCATTAATAATTTTCCTTTCTGTATACGTTTGTGTCAAAGCTTCTTGGCGCCAAGGATTATACATGTGTGCGCGCCCACGCATTTTTTCCTGATTCTCAACACGTTCTGTTCTAACACAGTGCTGAAGAAACAGCTCGCTCGCTCTCAGGACAGAACGTGTCAACTTTCCTTGACATTTCTCCAGAGGCATAACGGAGTCAATATGCTCCCCGCTCCAGCTCTGAGGAGAGAACCCAGAAGACCAGGATTCAAAGGGCTCTAGAGCAGTTTAGGTCCTCTCTAGTAGCATAAGAAGCGTTCTGGAGCCTGGGCCTGGCACTGTTTCCCACTCTGGGAAGCGCAGCCGTGACCAGGGGACTCTGTGGCAGCCGGCAGCACGTCTCCTGCTCGGAGTAGGAACACACAGCCTCTGCTGCGTGGGGTTCTCATGCCCTGCTGTGTCGCCACAAACCCAAGGCTCAGCCCGGACGGAAGCCTCCGAACAGCGAGGACTACACGAGGCACCAGGACCCTCCCTGGGGAGGCATCCTGTGCCCTCCACCCTCGCCGTGAGTCTGTCTCCGGGTGCCTGCAGTGTGCCTTAGGCATGGCGGGGGAGAGTGACCCCAACCTCCCAACACACTACACTGTCCCTCGAGTGTAACCACACTTCAGTAACTAACCATCACTATTAACTAATCAAAGACTCCCAGTCTGTTTTGTATAGCACTATTTCAAATAACCAAAAAGGAAAAGCGAGAGAAATTAAACATAAATTTCATTACTATATGGAGAATAACAATCCCCTGTAGTCTTGTAGACCTCTAAGGTCTGACTATCAATCCATCTCTCATTAAAAAAAAAAATTACACACACACACACACACACACACACACACACACACATACACACTCTCATCCAAACTCTATCATCACGTATTTAAATTTTGCATGTTGAGCTCCATTAAAAAATATCACATAAGTTTAACGTACTTGCTCTTTTACACTGTCACCAGTAAACATATACTTCATATGATACAGGAAGTCACAGATGGGGTCCATGTAGTGTAAATGCGTGCTACACTGGTCCACGTTCAGCAGCATGTCATAGAAGGCCACACCAATCTAGGCAACAGGCAACGGAAAGTCATTCGATGGCCCAGGTCATCTAACACAGCGAGCCCAGTGGCATCATGACGCCAGCGTGTGGGGACCACAATCCCGGGTCAGGCCGCAGCCTGCATCTTTAATTTCTTCTTCTTGAGCTCAACACCGGCCTTTCCTGCTGCAGCCCCAGTCTGACACACCCCATGCCAAAGCTGCTCTTAGTCACCCAGAACCACTGCCTTACTAATGCCATGACTTGCACCTTGAAAAACCGTGAAATAAACTTAATTACTTCAAAACTTATCCTGTTTTACCTCTATCATACAGCGAGTTCTCTCCTGCTGAAATCTCTGCAAAAAGGGTCCTACGAGATGGTAGACGTACAGCAACTGGAATTCAGTCTTCACTATAGGAATAAGGACTTCAGTGAGAAACCTAAATTGTGAAGGTAAAAACAGAAATCTCTTACAAAGTGAAATCACTTGAATTCTTTGACTTTTGTTAATCTTCATAAAAGTACTAAAAGTATTTCCAAAACCTGTGATTTTTAAAAAGTTCCTTTTCATTTTTGGAACGATATTTAAGTAATCTCACATCTCTGATTCTCCCTTTCATTTGATTAAATTATTTAAAAGTCATTCTTAATAGTGTAAGTATTAAATGATAGAAGGTGAATGATCTAAAAGAAAGAGAACAATCTCATTTAAGTGCTGTTCTCAAGAAACCTGAAACTAATATCAATTTTGTGGTCAAGAAATATAAGCAGAAAATGGGTTGACAATCAGTTTTTCAGTTCAACAGGCAACTTTTGGGGTCCATTCTAGAAACACCATGCATTGACTAACTCTCCTGAAACTGTAATGGAAAAACAAGATACCACACTATTATTTACATATACAATTAAATTTTCAAAAACAGTCCTGAAAGAAGACGCTTTCTGATTAAACAAGAACTCTACTTAAAACAGTCTGCAAATTGTTCTGAAAGTGATACACACTTCAGGGCGAGGTAGCACACGCTTACAATCCCAGCACTCGGGAAGTTGAGGCAGGGGGATCGTAGGAGTTCAAGGCCGGCCTCAACAGCACAGAGAAACTCTGTCTTAACAAACAAACCAACCAAAAGAGACACGTATCCATCTGTAAAGGAAATTTCAAATCCCAAGGGCCGCGGCACTCACTTGGGGATGAGTGAGAGCTGCCCGATGCTGGAGTGGTGCCACACGGCGTGCGCCAGCGCCAGCGTGTAGCTGCAGCTCATCTCTGAGTAGGACTGGTGGCAGGCGGTGAAGTCGAAGAGGCGGAACGGGTAGCCCACCCACTCCGTTTCGGACGTCAGGCTGCTGCTGCTGATCACGCTCACGATCCTGTCATGAAGCACGATCCAGTAGGGCTCCTTTGCGGCAGAAGAAAGGGGTGAAAAGATCGCTTCTCCAGGGCACCCCAAAGCCTACCAGCACACGCCCCTTTCTCATCCATCCGGTCGGTTACAAGGCTGCTCACGTGTGTCTGCCTCGCCTGCTACCTGCCATTTCCCACGCATAAACTGGTACCTACTGCCGGTAGCTACCACAGACGCAGTGATGTAGGGACACAATTCAGAAATAAATGCATGTATTCTGAAGGTGCGTAAAGAAAGCACCATCCACAGAGCTGCAGCACTGGACAAGGCAGAGCGCTCTGTGTGAGACAGCGCTACTCAGAGGGCCAGCAGACAGCTGCGGGCGCTGGCCAGACACCTGATGAGCGAGCGGGGTGTGAGCCGGGGCCAGAGCTGGCTCTCTGGAGGAGGAGGGAGAGGAAGAAGGGTTTGCCTGTCGTCTCAGCAGTGACCTATCAGAGACTAACACCTCTCCCAACAAGCATCACTGTCATGTGCTACATGGACAAAAGCAGATCCTGTCATAGTGTCAAAACTAAGCTAGGAGCAGGAAAATGGATGGGGTTCAGCAATCTGCGAAGAAGGCAGACACATTTAGATCTGATGCACAAAGGCAAACACAGTCACTGTAGATTTTTAAAGCAGGAGTAAAATGAAAAACTTAGAAAGCATAAAGCAGCTCATTAACTGTTGGGAGCCACTGAAGCTGGAAATTGAGCACATGTGCAAGGCTGCAGCATGACCATGCCAAGAACAAAGAGCCCGGGGCAAGCCAAGTGAAGATGCTGCTGCAGCCAGAGAACACCTGGCCCCAAGACAATCTGAACAATGGCAGCTAGGACAACAGGGTGTCAGGTGACATTAAGCTGCTAAAAGGTATAAACAAACACCCCTGCAGTGAGGAGCCAGTGCCTTTCCTCCCATCAGGAGGATAAGGGCCCCACCTGACCCCAGCTTTGTCTCTTATTTTTTTCATCCTCTCAGTGGACCTTAACCCCAAGAACCGCAGGAGCCCCATGGGCCACGGCAATTAACAGGCAATTAACTCGCACAATTAACTTGCACAATGTCCTCGCATGAGCTCCTTCTCCACCATCTTTTTCCTTAGGTCAGCATGAGAGGGCTGGCTGCATGCCACCCCTGAGCAGGTCCTGCTATTTACTCACTGGGAGAGCCGTGATGATCAGCCCGATGGCGTTCATCCATGCCGTGATGTTCTCTCTGGGCACTAGTGGCTGACTGTAAATGACGGAAAAGAGAACACGAGTGTGAAATTATGAAATCGTTTTGCATGGTTGACAACAGACTCTATTTTGAAAACATCTATAATTCAGAGGACAGTTGATCTACTCCAAAAAATACAATTTTTTAAATGTTTAGTATATACAAAGTCAATAAGGCTTTTTATGAGGGGAGGGTGCCCTTTCAAGAAATGCTGCTAGTCTGAAAAGATTATTTATATTTATTTCCACTTCTCCTTCAATCATCACCCCCTGGTTTATACTGCTCTTTAAGACTGGCTTTTTTTCTTTTTCATTTCTGGCAGTGCTGGGAATTGAATCCAGGGCCTCACAAGTGCTCTGTCACAGAGCTGGGACAGTGTCTGGAGACAGGTTAGGGTATCTGTAAACTGCATACCACACTGGTAACAGGGGGCAGAAGTGTGAAGGAAACTAGGTCTTCTGAACCTGGCCAGAGCCCCTCTCACAGACGAGAGCAGAAGGCATTATTTTCTGAAGAGCACTAGCCGTGTCTAACAGTTCCAAATAAACCCACACTCTCTCTCCAAAGAAACAGTCTTCCGGTACAGGACAGGATGATCACCTCTTCAGGACGACGTTCAGGAGCGCGTTGCCAACATCCTTGCCTGAAACTGCCAAGGCCATGAGCTCCACACACGTCACGTGCAGGGCATGGGCAGCTGGGTTGGGAAACTCATTGAACCGCCAGTCACAGTTCGGGAAGGGACCAGGAGACTTGCCAGCCATCGGTGCAGGCAATTAAGGCAGAAATACCTGATTATTCTGAGATGAATGACACACTTGTGGGGCCAGCAACACAGCACAGCAGCAAAGTGCCTGCCTGGCATGTGTGAGGTCCTGAGCTCAATTTCTAGTACCATTAAAAAAAAAAGCTTCAGAGATTTCAAAATGTCTCACATATCAACATCTTATCTCATCATCAGCTGAGCTGATTATGAGCTGCCTAGCAGTGATCCAGCTCTGGATAGCGCTATGAGGCAAGCAATGCAAATCAAGTGCAGGTAGGTTTGACAGGGCTGTCATGGATTGATAGCAATCACGTGGCCACCAACCGAGACAGCCCTGGGCCTCCTCAGCCTATTTAATAGCTACAGGGCAATGTGACATAAAAATTACCTCACTGTGAGTAGTAACTTTACCTCAGGAAATAAATTCCTTTGCCTGGGAAAGTAAGTCATGTTCATTTATGTGAAATTTCTCTGTTCAAAAGTGGTTTGGTGTAAAGACATTACATAATATGCTGATAAATGAAAACGTGAAATCAAAATGAAGAAATACAAATATTAATAGAGCAGCTTTTTCACTAAAAATTAAGTTTGGTTACTGTCTATTGATATTAGTATTTTAAAAGTATTCAAGGGGGCTGGGGATGTAGCTCTGCGGCACAAGCACCTGCCTGGCAAGCACAAGATCCTGAGTTCCACTCCCAGTACCCCACACCCATCAAAAAGAGTATTCCAGGATCTATTTAAATCAACAAGACTCTATGTTCTCTAGTACCAAATAGATGTGTATACCATAATACAAAGTATGTATATATTCGGAAATAGGATTTCCTTTTCTTTGAAACAAAGCTCCATAAAATCTGTTTTTAAATATAAAAGTTAATGGGAAGAATTTCAACTTATCTGGCATGATACCGTAAATTTAAGATATCAAAACTTTTACAGATATAAAAGTAAAAAGATCGTTAAAAGCTCAAAGTGCGAATACCAGTGACTCAAACCACCATCATCATTATCGGACAGTCTGCAAAGTCAGGATAAAAAGGATATTATCTACCAGTCTGCCAATAAGCTTGCAGTAGTAGGAGTCATCTGGGACCCACGGATTATCCTCCCGTGGATTCATGACGTTCTTCAGGTAAGTGTCACTCAGACACCAGCCCTGTGGACGGTTATCCTTGAGCGAACCAATGATGGCATGGACGAGCTTCCTTTTGAGGTGGTCGCGGTTTCTCAGGTAGCGTTCATAGTAGTGCAGCGTGTTATACAGGTACGTCACAGGCCGGTCTGCCGAGGGGAAAACAACCAAAATGTTCACAGGGTTACTGACAACTGTGAAAAACACATCATCTGCTTTTAAGATTACTGAAAAGTAGCTCAGAATATTATGAAACTACTTCATAAGCTGGACAGTCGCACACCATGAATCTTCTACTTTAAGACAGGGAGAAAGATCCAAATAACGCATGTAGTTTTGTATTTAAGGATGCTCTCGCTTTGAGGGAACAATCGTGCTGCAAAATCCTGCACATAGCATGGAATACTGCTGTAGTCTTCTTTACACCAGCAAGACTAGAGAAGACTAAAACAGTCATAAACAGAGGAAAGGGAAAGTAACTTACTGCATGACTGAAGCAGCCCTTACTATTTGGAATCAAACGATCGCCCTGACACTGCACAGGCAGAAAACACATGTGTTTACCGGGCTGTATGGGGCTAAAAACAACAATGGGGATCCAGGTGAGGAGACACAAAAATCAGAAGCGGCTGCCTCAAGAGAATGAAGCAGATTAGCCGGCACATAGGCAGGCCCTCCTCTCCGAGTATCACCTAATACCAACGTTCAGTTTTTAAAGAAACGGAATGCTGTACCTCAATTAATGCTGTACCTCAATTAAAACCGCCCATGAGACCAATACCCCGTCCCCACTGGGGCTACCCCGTGACCTTCCACTTATCGCCGACCACGGCATTCTCCAGGCCCATGCTTAAGGCTGCAGGTCACCTCTGACTTTTGCTTTCTCTGTTTTCTCACTGAATCCTACCTAGCCCTTTTCCTTGGTCATCTGTCCCTTCTGTCTCGTTTCCAGGGCCAGTGTCCTCCGATACTAATCATATCCCTGAGTTTGGACGGGTCTTTGAAATGGTGTTTTCTTTCCAAGATGTGCTGTCAACTCCAACTGCTCTTAACTTTCTAAATTCATGCTCCTCACCATCATCTTCCTCAGCACTTCCAGGTGACCGTTATCTGAGCACTGTGACAGTGAGTCTGGCATCAAAGGTGACTTAACAGTCACCTGCAGTCTCTTTCCAGCTTCACTTCTACAAATTCCCAGGCTGGGGAGAACTCAACTCAGTTCAATGAAGCAATTCTCCTTCAAATATGCCTAGGTTTTATCTACCCGAACAGTTTTTCCCAAGACATGGAAACAAAGGTTTTGTAAATGGGAGGAGAGGAGAGGTTGAAGGAAGAGTAGGAGAATGAGGGGAAAAAAGTTCTCTCATGTATTCTCTATGATGAATGTGATCATTATATCTAAAATGCACCTATAAAATCTGATTAAAAAATACATTTTTCCCAAGTGATCTTTTCTACTCTTTCTGCTTAGTCATATGCACTGAAGTTCAAATCCTATTCATCTAAGAGGGGGGCCAAAATCTTCAGTTCACAGTAATATTTTGCTCTGAACTGAAATTTTTATGTATTTTATACTTTGACATGTCTTAGCGCTTATGTTCAAAACACTTAAAAAAACTTGAAAGTAAAATCTTAAAACCACTATCACTACAATGCCCTGCCCAGCCTTTTGGCCCTAGAGCTTAGATGGGATTAAAATTTGAAAGAAAAATAAAACAACTCATTGCAGCCAGGAATGTAACTCAGCGCCCAACTACCTGTCTGGCAAGTGCAAGGTTCCATTCAATTCCCAGTATTACCCCAAAAAATAAAAAACCAAAAACCAAAAAACACCTCACCGTGAAATTTATACAAGCCTCCTAGGTGATCCAGCAGAGTCTCCAGGGACTTGGACACGGGGAGTAACTCTAGAAACCTGTGGATCACTATATCGAAGACGGGCAGGAACCGGAGACACACGTTCCCGAAGTAGATAGGCAGGTAAGGGGACTGGATCTGCACGGGAGGGTCGACCTGTTCTGCCAGGCCCTCAAAGTACAGCTTCTCGGGGTACTTCTGTAGAAATGAGGAGAATAAATGTTTAGGGCATCCTCTTGTTTCCTCTTAGAACAGCTAAATAAACTGAAAACACTGTTTGCGTGCTTTTCATACAGAAACTTTTCTCTTTTTTTCCAGTATGAGAGACTGGTGCCAGGGCCTGGCTCAGCGAGGCATAGTTCACCTGAGTGGCACCTGAGTCCCTACGTGCTAACACTTGAAGTTACACTTTATCACACCTGTCTCTCTTTTCCACCTACTAAAATCTACTAAAATTGCAGCTTAAACGTGTTCCACCTTCATTAGAGTGACTGAGGGCTAATCTGCTTCCACACAAGCCGGATGGCACAGAGCAGAATCATCAGAGGACGTGGCCAAGTGATCGGCCAAAAACTGAGTGCGGTTTACAGCAGGACACAGGCAGGACCCGGAACCGCACCTTGTGGTAATTCATGTGCTTGGTGTGCCAGTCGTTCTGCAGCCAGTGCTCCGGGGAGTTTTCCTTCACAAAGTCACTTACTCGATTTCTGAAGTCATTCGGTTTGAGTAACAGCAACTGGATTATGAAGTAACAAACCTGGGCTTCATTCCCTTCATGACTACGCATGGCCTTTGGAGAACAGAACAACGAAATAAGAACTCCAGTCTGTGCAAAAGCGTGTGTCCATTTGGTAGTCTAAACCCTACAGGGTAACACCTCTCTATTACCAGAATTTCCCTAGCTGTCAGGGCTATCCAAAGCCACCAGTCAGGACCCTCCAGTCATCACCCCGCCCCCCGCGCGCCTTTTTATTGGTACTGGGAATCAAACTCAGGACCTTGCACTTGTCAAGCAGGCGTTTATGCTGCGGAGCTGTATCCCCGCCCTCATCTGACCCCTTCTTAGCTAGTCTGGCTCACTATTCCTCTTGACACAAACAGCCAGTTTTGTTTTTTGAAATCTCTTTTGCAACCTGTCACCTAAGTAGAGGTGAGGTCTCATCGCCTCGCAGCACTATTTTCCCTACACCTCTGCCTTAGCCTCTAATTTTGTTGGTTTATAGACTTACCTTATTGCCCATAAGATTATAACTCCTATCTATGTTCCAGAGCTAGGAAGAAAAAGTTAGTGAACTAAATCACTCCAAGTATCACAATATCTTTTTAAGTGCATCATTTTCTAGTTTGCTTGGAGTCTCTTCTTAAAAATTTGCCTGAAACAGACTTTAGTGTCAGGAGACAAAAGAACACATGGCGATGCAAAGCGGCTAAGAGAAGCGCTCAGGCCGACGGGGCTGCCCAAGTGAACAGAAACGCTCACATTCGTGTTCGGCAAAGACACCGCAGTGATGCTGCGCTCTTTCTGCCCTAGCTCATCCTCTGGAATCAACTCACAGTGAACTGCTCACCTTTTTCAGGCTCTCAAGGCCAAGACTAAGTCTACTTATTTGCCTCTGTACTGTGTGTGCACAGAACAGTTAGATATTCAATAAATAATAAATGAACTGGGAAATCTCTAATTTTTTAATGAACAGCAATGCTTGATTTTAGTATAAATCCATTAAATTCCTTAAAGCATTATAGAGCAGACCAGCATAAGGTCAATCAGTTACACAGTTAGATCTAAGAGAGTAATAAAGCTAGAAACACACGTATTCTTACCAGGCAGAGAATTAATCTGTCCAGCGTAACAATGTTGTACTTCCACACCATGTTGTTAAGAATTTCTATGCATTTATTGAGCTGCTGACCTCCTGCTGATGTAGAGAACTCATATACCAGGAAATCAGCGAACGTTCTCACATGGGCAACCAAGGCCCTGGCTCCAATTCTCTCTAATACCCTGGAAAGCAGAGAGCAAAGAGCGCTGTTGCTACAGGGACACTCGGTCTGCTGAGTGCAAAGCACAGCTAGGGGCTGGCTCACCTGTAGCCAATCTGGTTAATGTGGTCCGTTTCCAAGAGCATTTTCCAGAGGAGGCAGAGGAAGAGCGGGGGGGAGCCCTGGATGGAAAAGTGGGTGATGATGTCACTCTCGTTGGTCATGGACTTCCACTTCCTATACTCCTCCTCCACATTTTTCTTCAGATTGAAACGGCTTTCCTGAGGGACATTATTTTGCTTGAAGAATGCCTACCAGGAAGACAAAAGCCTTTCATCACAATAAAACAACACTTGACATGGAGCTAAGAAGCCACTTCTAGATTCAGTTCTGACATCAACACATGCATGAAGTGACCTGGAGCGTACAGGCAAGTAAGGCTTAGTTAGACCTCTTGTGTCCTGACTAGGAAATATGCAGGCCTGGCTGGCTAGGAACTCTAAATATCCTTTCCCTCAATTTCGTAAACAAAAACTCCAATGAGCACAAATTCCAAGTCCCTGTAGTCATTTATCTACTCTGGGGGCGAGGGTAATATATCTAACCTTTGCCCTTTAGTTATGTATTTTAGCATCACTATAAAGAAAATTCATTGCATTGGAACAGTGGTTCTCACAGCGTGGGCCCCAGAGCAGCAGCACCACTGTCAACAGAGGTTTTGCCAAAAAAACAAACAAATAAAAACAAAAATAGAAATTCAGAAACCCTATCCCAGACCTGCTAACCCAGAAGGTGTGGCTGGACCCAGCAGTCCCCAGCTCAGCAAGCTGTCCAGCTGGTTCTGATGAGCTCCAGGACCACTGCTCCCACTAAACAATACGGAAAACGGATGCTCGTCCTGTCTACACTTTCTCTGAAAGTAGATACCAGATGCATAGTTGTGCTGTGCGATTAAATAAAATTCAGTGAAGTACAACATATATGCACGTGGAAAGTTCAACAAAGCCTATTTCTCTCCATTTCAGTTCTGCAAGCTTTTCATATAATGCATTTGTTCTTGTGAGACTCTAATAAAAGTATGAATATGAAACATAATAAATACAAGTTTAGAAATATGTCCAGTTTTAAGAGTTAGATGAAAAACAACTAAAGAGATTTTGGAAGTAACAGCAATTTTTGTTGTTATTGTTTGTTTGTTTCTGAGACAGTGTTTCTCTATGTAGTTCAGGCTGGCCTTGAACTCACTACGTAACTCAGACTGGCCTCAGATTTGAGGTGATCCTCCTTCCTCGGCCTCACAAGTGCTGAGATTACAGGCCTGTGCTGCCATGCCCAGCTGTTTTTTTTTTTAAAAGATACAAAAGCTAATATTCTTTGGTTGTCATCAAGACTAGAGATATTCCTAGAACAAAACTAAATAGTAAGAAAGATTCCATACATATCCCATATGAGAAAGAATTACCTGCAGTGGGCCTGGAAAACAGCTAAGGGTGTGGGAAGCCCAATTATGAGGAGTAAAACTCATGATGGTTTGAAGTATATCTTTACACCATGTTCCCTGAATTGAATCAGAGCCTGTAAAAAAATCTAAACATAAACAGACAGATGTAATCCAGATATAAATGATCATATCCACAACCCACCAAAAAATACTATGAAGAAACGATATACACTCCAAAGTTTCACTGCAGTATATTCACTGCCACTTAGCTATATTCAACCTACTTAGGTTTATATTTTCCTAATTTATGAGTGATTTGGCTCTACCATATTAGGAAACAGAAACAACTGGAGAGACAACAAAAAACATCTGAATTGGAATCTCTTCCTCTCTAAGTTTCCAAGAACCAAGAGAAGAACAGTGGTACAGACCCACCACTACTCCTTTCACTCCTTCTGGCAACGATTTACTAGTTCTTTATTGAACCGAGGCAACAGAACTGCAAAAGCTGATGCCTTTTCTGGTGACTGAAACAACCATACACAAATACAAGTCTCTAAATCAAAGAAGTTTACTTATGCAAAATAATATACATAAAAGAGTCTGAGGTTGCTAAATTCGACACTGCTTTTTCAAACAACAGTTCTCAAAGTGTGGTCTGCTGATTTCTGGGAGTCTTCAGTGACCTTTCAGGGATTCACTAAAGTCAAAACTGCCCAAATATCACTGGTTCTTTTACTTGATATACACACTAATGGGTTCAAGCTACAGTAATAAAACTGCTGGTTTAGTATAAATCAAACAGCATCAAATTACATTAACAGCTGTGACATGCTCCACCTTGATTCCCAGTGAGAATCAAATGCCCATTTTACTTAAGATCATTACCAACAATGTACCATACAGTGCACAAAAGCTGGCAGGAAGGATTTGAATGTTTTTATCACAAAAAGAAATGACAAACGTTTGAGGAGATAAATATGGTTAGCCTGATTTGAAAGCTACATAATGCATACAAGTGTTGAAACATCACATAACATCCAATACATATGTATAATTTCCTATGTCAATTAAAAATAAAGACAGTACCACTGATGGACCTGTAAAAACTATCAACCTATCTTTAGTATTCTGTGTGGCAAAAAAAAAAAAGGAGTAAATTAAGAAAAAAATTCTGCGTAGCAAAATGGGAAGCAGCAATGAAGTGCCCGCCCCGGAGTGGGATCTGAGGAAAAGCACTCGGGTCACGCAAGTGTTTGAGCGCTGGGCAGAATCAACTGCTTTTTTGTCTGTGATTTAATTTTACTTGAAAGAATAGCTGATAGAAAACTAATTATTCAGAAGTATGCATTCAGAAAACATTTTCTAGAAAATTAACAAAATGATACTGGTACTTGAAGGAAAAAAATGACAATATCTGTTACCAGTGATAGCATTTGATGTTTCAAGTACAAATTAAAAATTGAAAAAACTTATATCCACTATGAATGTGACAGCTTTCCAAAACATAAAGATTTCTTAGTAAATTTACAGTGATATTAACAAATGTAATTTTCTGATATCATTTAATGAAAGGTGGCAACATCTGTGAGAATTACAAAACTTAATGAACCAGTATTTTCCAAATGACCAATTCACAAAGTTAAAAAATACACATAGTTAAAAAAAAAATTCCTTCAACATACAGAATAAGACAACAGAGTATCATGTAACAAAGTATAAACCCTGCACTGATGGATTTTGGATTTCACACTGCAGTCTCCCTTTCCTAAGTTCAGGGGTGCTCAGAATGATCTGAAAAGGCCACAGCAATACTCCTCTCTTTCCCTGTACCTATGAGAGGCCATGTTTCATTTGCTTTAACTAAAATAACACTGACATACTGCACAAATTCAATGTAGAAGCAAATACAAGAAGCAGATACTTCCCTTACCGCTAAGCATTAAAGGCCATTGTAAAAGTGCCGAACAATGGCACTTCTCACTGAAATTTGTTTGACAATACTTTAAAATTATTTATATTTAAAATATAAAAATTATTTATATTTAAAATATAAAAATTATTTATGTTAACATGCAATGATTTGATTTTTTAAAATGAATTTCAAGCATCTCCATTTTAATATCTAATGGTGTAAATAGCCACAGGTCTGTCCATAGATGCAACATTTTTAAGACTGACCATATACAAGGGCAAACAACAGGCATCTGCTAAACAAATGGGCAGTGTGTCCTCAGCGTGTTCTCACGGTAATGAGCAGAACGAGAACTCGCTTCCTCTGTCACTGTGGCCGGCTACAAAGAACCCCCACCTGTCACGTGAGTGGCCCGGGCCAGGGTCAGTATCAAGGCTCGGTTCAGTTCTTCGGACTCAGCAGACAGCACGGTCTTGGGGTCGCTGAGGAAGCGCGTGAACTGCGGCTGCACCTCGGAGCTCCCGAGCGCAGTTATCAGCCTCAGCGCAGTGCTCTCCACACTACATTGGACAGAGAGAAGGAAAGAGAGGCTTGCACGCTAAAGTGTAGAACTAGGGAAGTAGACCGAATTCTAGGTGAATTAAAATGTCAAACATTAAAACTGGAAATGTCTCTTCTTTGATTAAAAAAAATTTGTATGAGAATGAGCCACACTTAATTTGTTTAAAAAACAAAAAAAAACCCTGAGGTGCCAATTTTTTTTTTTTTTTTTTTTTTGTCTTTTTGAGACAGAGTCTTGCTATGCTGTTCAGGCTGGCCTTGAGCTCACTTTGTAGCCCAGGCAGGTCTTGAACTCACAACGATCCTCCTGCCTCAACCTCCCAAATGTTGGGATTACAGGTGTGTACCATCACACCCTGCTAAAATTACCCCAGGATGGTTGTTTTTTTTTTTTTTGTTTGTTTTTTTTGGTACTGGGGATCAAACTCACAACCTCTCACTTGCCAGGCAGGCACTTGTGCCACTGAGCTATATCCCCGGCCCTACGTGCCAAATTTTCTACTGAAAAACTGGTATTCTTACACAAATAAAAAACAACAGCTCGTAGCCAGTAGAATTAAACATTACAAATCTGAAATACATTTTCACTTAAACAAAAAAGATGTGTTAACCATGATCTACATTCAATGTGCTACTGGGAGTGGTTGGTGGTATACACCTGTAATTCTGGCACTCAGGAGGCTGAGGCAGTAAGATTGTTGTGATCAAGTCCAGCCTGGGCTACAAAGGGAGGTCAAGGCCAGCCTAAACTATACGGTGAAACCCTGCCTCAAAAAGACAAAATTAATTCATTAATTAAGTAATTAACTCACTGTGCTAAGTTAAAGTACCAATTCTTAGTCCAAAGATCCTAAGCAAGGTGCTCAACTATCTATTAACACAATTGACTCCACTCCTACCATATGATGAAAATACAGAATTTTAAAAGAAAGACATTTTACAGTGAGTTGACTAAACACTGGTGCACTCAAGGACGAAGTCCGGGTCCCCCCACAGCCTGGCCTCACCCAGCACCCGCAGGCGCTGGAGCTCACCAGAGGTGCAGCTGGTTCTGGTTGGTCTGCGCCACGGCAGCCAGCGTGTGCAGGTGGCTCAGCAGCTGCACCCTGTAGTGCGGCTGGATGTGATGCATCCGGTAGCTGAACATCTCCAGCAGTGTGTGCAGGATGCCCCAGGCGTGGGACTTGAAAACGGTCGGCAAGAGCTGACCTGGAAGAACACAATTGAAGACGCCAGTTAGGAAAAAGCTATGCATTAAGACAGATGAAGAATATAACGTTGAATAAAATGTATATGAAGATTTGAAAACACACATTCTCTGCATTTTCTATTTTCTACTTTAATTGTATGTCTAGTCCCAATTACAGTATCCAGTCTCTCAGTCACTTTGTCACTGGGAGTAAATGCCCAACAGCCACAACTGAGAGGAAGAGAGGTTTACTTTGGCTCAGGTTTCAGTGCACGGCTGGCTGCAAGGCAGAGGGGCGTGGCAGAGGCAGAGGAGAGCTGCTCACACCAGGAGAATGGAGGCAGACAGCAAGGGGAGGAGCTGGGAGGGAGATGACCCCTCCCCTGCCACACCCCCAGGGACCCGCCTCTGCAGGTCAGCTAGGAGCCCCTTCATCCTGTCACCTAAGAGGCTCCAGGACAGTGATGGCAAGGCTTTTAGGGCTTTCCCTACAGTCAGAGGCGTAACACCAAGTTTGTTTTTTCTCTGTGCAATTTGACAGTGAGTCTCAAGTTAGTCCACAAAACTAAAATGACAAATGAGACAAGATACGAAAAATTGCTGTACTGTCCTCACTTCTCAATGATCCATATTCCCAACTTTCTAACAAGCACAAGGTTCACTTCTTGCAGAGGGAGGTGCTGGAGGGACTGAGCCGGGCATCAGGCGTGCTAGCCAGCCCTCTACCTCTCTGTCACATCTCCAGCCCTGGGTTCACATTTTAATACTAAGTGTCTGACCCAATCTTCCCTGGCTGTCTCCTACCTCCCAAGAAAGTTGTATTCAACTCTCAATTATCTAGAAAGGAGGGGCTGGGAATTTAGCTCAGCAGCGTAAGTGCCTGCCTTGCAAGCATGCGGTCATGAGTTCGATCCCCAGGACCAAAAAAAAAAAGTTTGTGAAATCTAGAAAGGTGATTTACTGTGGTTAAAATTAAAATTACATGTTATCGGTGAAAAACCCCATCAGAAAAATACATCTACAGTAGAAAAAAATCTATTAATGAGAACTGCTAAAAACTCAGACATTACATCTTCTGCAGCAGCAGCAAACTCCCACCCTGCCTAGCTGAGCATACAGAGCACAGCTCTGCTGCCGAGGTCCGAGGCCGCGTGCCTGGGTCAGGGCCAGGTCTGTCTCGACCACTGCACCCCAGCACCTACCCTTCACCCTTCTTTCGCCCTTAAGGGTGCAGCTGTTCCCCTCACCCCCCGCCAAGCTCAGCCCTGCTCTCCGCTTTGTAGCACGCAGCACCTGCAGGGAGCGTATTTCATGTCTGTTGTTTACTGCCTGCCCCGTGTCAGTATGGACACCCCACGATGGTAAGGACTTTTCTTCAAGATGATTCCTAGTACCCGGAAGCACACTCAGCTTAACGAACAGCAGATTGTTATAAACATCAGAAAGGAGCCTTACTGATAAATCCTTTGATGCCCAAAGACTCGATTTCCATATAGACCAATAAACGACTATAAGTTTCCACCAGGGCCGGAGCCAACGCCACACTGGACTTAGCATGAGCAAGTTTTATCACCCTGGTTGCAATGCTGTGAATAAGGCTGAAGAAACAAAAGGGAAGGTGATATAGTATTTGCACTTTTCATACAAATACAGTGGTTACCTGCTTATGGGTAACTCAGTACGAAACGGGATTCAAACTGACTTGACTCCCTGAACGTATTTAACCTGCTGGGAAAACTGGTAAGGACAGAGCGCGTGACGTGAACTGAACTCTGCTTTCTATGGGGCTCCCAGGCAGGGGGTGGAGTGTGGAGGTGCTTTCCACACATACTGGAGTCTGTCTGTCAGGGAAAAAAAATTTGGGGTAAAACTTCTAAGATCATGCTTAGGTGCTTTAGTCCGTTTTTCAAATATGTAACTGTATTTGAGAAATCAAGTCACTTTTGTCAGAGAATTATTTAATAACTCACTGCTAATGTCGAGTGTTAGGGTTCCACAGGCCTTGGCTCACATCTGTCACACATACACACAGGGCGCACACAGTTCCACGGCAGTGTTTACCATTAATGACCACATAACTTTTCTAGGCCTGATGCCTGATCTCAGGAGGCCTCGAGATGTGTTCCTTATGGCAGAAACACTTTTGCTATAAGTCTGAGCCACTACTTGAAAGCTATAAGACTACACCTACAAATCTGAAGTATAGTCCTTTTGGAAAACTTCTGAAGATCTAGATCAATTACGTAACTGCACTGGTGTAAGAACACAGAAATGCACTTGTGGGGCAGTCGTGAGTCCAGATGGAGGCCCCGCCTCTCCAGCTGGCCTCGGCCCCCAGCGCAGCCACTCCCAGCCCTACCCTGCGTGCCAGGCCCCTCTAATCCACACTCTCAGCTGGCTCCGCTGGGCCCTGGAGCTTCTAGAAGCACACTCAACAGAAGCCTTTCTGTCTTTCAGAAAATATGACGACACCTCGAGAAGTATCCTTATGTGTAAAGTTTTCAAACTGTCACATCCCTGGAGTCAGCAATGCTGCTTCCAGGAAATGATTTAAGAAATATGCAATTAAGTAAAAAAAAAAAAAAAAAAATCAAAAATAAAATATAATTATGGTGATGCAAAAGCTCCCATAAGGACTGCCTTCATTGTCACCTTTATAATGCAAAGACATTGAAAAATATCCACATTCAACAATGGGGACCTATTTAAATCACCAGGTATAGATGCATTAAAAGCTCTGCAGCAATTTAAAAATCATTTTTGAAAAACAATTGAAAAAGTGTTTGATTATATTTATAGGAAGCACAGTCATGAAATAGTCCATTTTTGTCAAAAGCAAAACAAACTTTAGTCATTAAAAAAGTAATTAATATATAAAACAATTTTATAAGGTGCATTTTTAATGGAAATTTATGGCAATTATTTTGTTTATTTATATATTGTAGAATTCCCAAAATTAACAATATTCATCTTTATAACAAAAATAAATTAATTATCTGAAAATGTATCTGACTATAAAACTTATACAATCATGAAACCAAATTTCCACAACCCTGACAACAGTTCCCAGACATGGAGCCATATAAAAAGAACATACCTCATTTTGGCATGAACCGTTAGCGAATCCAGAAGATTCATTGGTAAGGGAGTAATTGACCCTGAAGCCAAACAGCTCGTTCCAGGGAGGGGTATCCTCATAATTCCGTTTCCATAAATAGTTTCCACCAGAGCACCCATGGGTAGCGTAAAACACTCTGAATTTGTAGAGTATGCATTACACAGCAGGGCAATTTTATAGTCATTCATCTGCAAGCTTTTATTTCGCAGACTTTGTTGGAGGAACCTAAAAATTCACATTCATTAAATGGAAAGAATAAAATTTCTACAAAGTTAACTTGCATTTTTAAAAAAGTTCAACTTTATGAAATTACTAATACGGTATTTTTATTCCTATAAGAGGTTTTGTATAAAATACCAAGGAGAAACATAAAAGCTGGGTAATATTTCAGAAGAAACCTAAGTAATTATAAGTTAAAGATTAATGTATATTTTGCTAAGTATATACTGTATATAAGCACTATATTGGGCTACATTTCACAGAATGAAGAAATAACTCACAAATCCATGAACTAGGCTTCTGTTGTTTGCCTCTCTGCTTAAACACAGTTTTTTTTTTTTTTTTTTTTTCAGTACC
>PVJX010025697.1:15511-26750 GCA_004027295.1 Dolichotis patagonum | reverse complement strand
ATTGAGTCTTTAGTTTGCTGATAATCCCTTTGAATTTGCTTCATAAATTCTAGGTTTTTTCTGAATTCTTCATTAAATTTTTCTCTCCATTTGTGTTCCTCTATTCTTCTGTCTGTGTCTTCTTGAGAGGTACCCAGCCCTTCTTTTATTAATCTACTTATCTCTTGTTTAATTTGAATTAATATTTCAGTTTTGGTCCGGCTTACAAGGTCTTGAATATATCTCTTTATGTCCGCTAATGCTGTGTTTGATGTTGCATTTTTGCTGCCTTCAGTCTCTTTTGTATTTACCTCTCCTGGATCAATGTTCTCGGGGTTGGGGGCTGGGAGTGTTTTCTTATTTCTCCCTTTCGTCATGTTTTTGGTTCCTTCCATACAAGTGTACAGTGTAATTCCCAGACCCTTTTCTTGTTGTTTAAGGTTCCTCTAGAGGGCGCAGGCTAGGAGCTTTAGCCCTCTTCAATAGGTTATCAGAGATTAGAGTTCTCCCACGGGCAGTGTGCGCTAGCTCCTCCCTTCTGGGCCAGTCAACCTTTGCAGGCCTTCACTGCGTCAGTGTGCACTGATCTCAGGGAAGTAACTGGGTTCCCGCCAGGGGCGTGGCCTAGTTCAAGCAGATTCCACCAATCTGCTCGGCGAGGGGAGTAACCAGGTGAAGCCACTTCCTTATGGAGTTAGGGCTGTCCTGCCCAAATCCAACATGTCGTCCAGTTGGTTTCCCCTTTCCCATGGGAGGGTCTTATACCCATCACTTACCGTGTCCCCGAGAACTGCTGGACTGCCCGACCTCTGACTTCAGCACGGCTGCGGTGGGAATTCACGGTGCCTCTGGGTGGGTCGAGTGCAGTGCCGGTCCCAGCAAGCTGCACGCCGGGCTGTTCAGCTCCGCACTCCGGCTGCTCAAGCCAGTGGCTTCGGCGCGGATCGCTTGTTCAGGTCGGGCGGAATTCAGGTGTCTTGAGGCAGGTGCCGTGCTTGCTGATCTTATCTTCACCAATAGTAGCCCCAGGACCTCTTATTTGAGCGGGTTTTTGTGCTTTAGTTTCTTTCTGGGTTGTGAGAGTCTATCTCTCTCTGTTTGGGTCTCTCCAGGGTGTTTTATTCTGGCATTTGAGCTGTCTCTCTCAGAGAGGGTCTCTCTCCTGCTACCTACCAGTCCGCCATCTTGTCTTTTCTCGACACAACCATTTTCATGAATGTACAAAGTTAATCACAGAGGCTTGTGGCTGTGTCGGTAGCAATGGTGTGAAGGTTAATTGCCTTGCCCAGGCTCTTCCTTCACTGTTTTGGCATTATTGATTTTAGTGCCTGGATGAAGATCTGAGTGTAACATTGCCAGGAATCATCACTGAGATATAGCTCACTGGCAGAGTGCTTGCCTAGCATGCACAAGGCCCTGAGTTCAATCCCTCACACCACCACTGAAAAAAAAGTTTAATTGTAGCTCAGTACAGAGGCCCTAGGTTCAAAGTCCAGAGCCATACACAAAAAGAGAATCTTCTCGTATTGATTAAAAATAGGGAGAAGGCAGTGTATTCACTGGGTGAGGCAGAGCAGAACTTTTCAGAAGTATGTCTGGTGGATAATAGTGATACTTGTGGTTTTCTTTGAGCATGATGAATTAGGAGCATCTTGTCCAACCTACAGATTGAAAGGAATACAAATGAGAGAAAGGATAAAAATTAATTTTTCTTCATGTATCCACAAAAGAATTGCTAAGTACAAAACCTAGTATCGCTACACGTATTTCTTCATTTTACCTGTCACCCAACACTTAACACTGAGAAAATATGATCAAGGTGCATATAAGATAAAAACCTACAATTGATTAGAACCTATAACCCACTAGCGAAGTGCCCACAGACCCCTTGCTTGACTTATTTGCCTTGAATAGAAAAAGCCTTGAGTACAGTAAGTGTGGCTGGTTTGGATCCAAGATGCACTGAGATTCTACCTCATTCTTTGAATCAGGTCCAAACAATCTCATTATATACATATATTTTTTACTTTTTTTCCTCATTATATTTTGAAAAAGGCAGAGACTTTTGAACCCCACTAAATATTTCTAATATTTTCAGTAGCAGTGGTATGAAGACCTGGACAGAGATAGTATCATGCTTGATTATTGTTATGTGCAGCTGACATAGACTTAAAGAGCAGCAGCATGTGTACCATCCTAGACTAGGTGATTTTTTTATTGTATTTGGGATTGATCCTCTGTATGAAGTAATCTTTGAGATCCATTCTAAATGCCATATGCTAGAAAAATAGATGTTTATTATGTTTTAAAACAAAGGAAAGAAAGAAAAAGAAAAGAAAGAAAAGGGAGGGCCAGGGGTTTAGCTCAGTGGTGTAAGTGCCTGCTTGACAAACATGAGGTCATGAGTTCAATCCCCAGTACCAAAAAAAAATAAAAAGAAAAAGAAAAAGAAAAGAAAAGGAAGGGAGGAGAGAAGGAAAGAAGAAAAAAGGAAAACAAAAGAAAAGAAAGTTACCTAGAAAAAAGAAAGAACATACAGTATACACTGCAGACTCTAAAGATCTTACAATTTTAGAAAACTTCCTTTTTAAATCACAAAATTGGAAAGTCAGGTGTAGCTGAGTGCTGTAATCCCAGCACTCAGAAGGCTGAGGCAGGAGGATCACTATGAATTCGAGGACAGTCTGGGATACATAATGAGACACTGTATCAAAAACAAAAAAAAAATTGGATGCAAGGTTTTGGGGCAGGGTCTATGGGTCCTCAAACTAATCCACTCCTTAGAGAACTTGTTAAAAATCTTAAAAATAAACCAGACATGGAGATCCAACTACTTGGGAAGCTAAGGCAGGATTCCACCTCAAAAAAAAAAAAATCCTTTTAACCTCTTTTGTTTTTGTTTTTTGAGACAATGTCTTGCTATGTAGTTCAGGCTGGCCTTGGGCTCACTGTGTAGCCCAGGCTGGCCTCAAACTTGTGGCAATCCTCTTGCCTCAGCCTCCCAGATGTGTGCCAGATATTCTGATTCAGTATATTTGGGCTCAGGTTACATTGAAATCAATAAGTGCCCTATTGCATTTTAGTTAGAATTTTAATGTTAGGAAACAGCAATACAAATACCTTTTTCTGACATATAAAAGAATTACCCACATTTGCTTTATGAGCAAAGTAGCTTTCAAAAGTACCAGTACATTTGTGTTAACCCTATTTCCTCTAAGCAAGTAACATAAGCCCACGAGAACACTTCCCTTCTCAGGCAGAGGGGCAGCTGTCCCAGGTTTCTCATTTCCCTTTTGCATTCTCCACCACCACTGGTATTGGCAAAGCCTTCTGGCTCTTTGCCATTGGCTCTGAAAAGAGAAAATGACTGGTATTAACCTCAGTGGCTGGTAAATAGTTGATTATTTTCCAAACCTCATGACATTGAAAGGGAACTGTCTCTTTTAAAGACTGCATTAGAATTACCTTTCCTATGGAATACTTAATAGAGCAGAGGAAAGGAACTCGCATTTAGCAAAACCTCCTTCCTGTGTGCCAGGTACCTCTCACACAGGTGTCAGTGTACCTTCACAAGTATATGTGAAGCTAATATCATGAGTCCCATTTTATAGTCAGGCAACTTGTGTTGGAGAAGTCAAACAACTTTCTGAAAACCACTTGGTTAGTGAATGTGAGGAGTGATCTGCCCGAACTCCAGAGTCTGTGCTTTCCAAGCTGCCTTTGGAACAGAAGAGAATTTTTCTAGATTAAGTTCAAGAATCAAATACATAAGCAAACTTACAGGACATGGGACTTCAAAAATGACAAATACTGTAATGGCGACTCCACTGAGCAACAGGGTGGTGGCAATGAGAAATTTAACCACGATACTCCATTTCTGCCTCTTCTCTAAGTCCTTGTCTATGTCTAAAAGGCCAGAGAGGGTAGAAGAAGGAAAAAAGAAAATGTGAATGAGAGAGAAGACTGGTCCTTTGACCTGGAGTTCTCCTGGCTCACAGGCAAATAGAGGGCTAGCCTGACTCAGAGGCCGAGACTGAATTTCCATTTCAGATGCAAATTCAGATTCAGGGATGGGTGCACATCACTGGCCCTTCCATATCTTCTGCTGCAGCTTCTTCCTAATGAGTGACTTCATTGGATTTGGAATTTTCCATAGTCATGTAGGACTGATGCTCTCCAGGAAAGAAAAGGCTTGGGTGCACAGGTTGTCAATTTATCTTTCCCTGTCAGCTTTCTCAGCACCCATTTCCTTTCTATTGCTCTGACACACTGTGTGCGATTAAAATAGGTCATCTTTTCTGTGCTTCTCTTGGGTTAAGTGGGGTTTGAGAGGAACAAGGGTGAGTTGACTTTGCTTCTGAGTCATAAACCATGTTAGGGCAAATGGCTCATAATGCACTCAGTTATTACTAGTCTCATATTTAGTTTTTCCTTAGCTGGAATTAGGATACAACCCAGACTTAAATCTTACAGAATTTGAATAGCCAGCCAATTTAGGGAGAGCTACTTCTAAAAACAGTAAAGATGAAAATAAACATTTGGTTTGTATCATCGCTGTTACAAGTGCTTAGCATTTAAATGTTATCCAGGCATGCAATAGCTGAAACTATCTACCACATAGATATGACATATTCTGTTCCCAAATCCAGCTATGAATGAGTTCACTTCTGTGAAGGTAAAGAATCATTAATGGTGTCAGAATACAAATGTTTCTGAGAACTTTTTTATACAGAAGCTAATTTTTTTCATCAATGGATGAAATTATTCTCTGTTTTGCAGTACTAGGAATTGAATGCAGGGCCTTCACACCAAGCTAGTCTGTCTGTTTGTCTTTCTTTCTTTCTATATTATTTTGAGACAAAAACCTTTCTAGAATTTGTGATCCTTTTGCCTTAGCCTCCCTAAGTGCTGGGATTACAGGTGTGAGCTACCGTGCCCTGCCCAATTTTCTAATGTAAACTCTAATTTAACCTCCAGGCAAGTTCTAGGGGACCCAGACTAATGTTGGGATTAAAAATGCTTTTCGTTGTCTTTTTTTCTTAAACCTGTACTTATTCTGTATCTTGTGTCAAAGGACTAAAAAAAATCACCAGTATTTGTAGTCGCTCCTTCTTTATTCCCAGAAGTTGTGGAGGTGGTAGTGATAGAGAGAGTCTCTGATGAACTCCCCATCGCTGGGTAGACCTTACATTGGGACATCCCGGGTAAAAAAGCTATCAAACAAGAAAGAAACAATGTAAGGACCACTTTAGAAGAAAATTTTATCATACTGTATTTTGATTTTTACCTGACAAAAGCCTAGCTCTATTTACCTAGTGTTAAACTTCTGCTTGTGGTCTCAGTGACCTGTCTGTTCACAGTTTAAGGTGTAGCCACAAAATAGTGCCAAGAATAAATGAGGACGGAGATACTAAGATATAGGTTAAAATTCTATGGGGCCTTTAACTGATAAAGTATCAGAGTGAAGGAGTAAGCCATATCTTGTTTACCTATCATTCTTAAGGTAATAATAATAAAGATGAAGAGTGTAATTCTGTTGAAAGTTTTCTTCTTTATGGAAGATAGCTCCAAAGTCCAAGGAAGAACATGAAATATAATTTCCAAGTCTGTTTGGTAGAGTCTAAGTCAACTCCTCTGAAAGAGGATTGAGCAAAGCAAGAAGACTTGAAATATGGAAAGGACTCCCAGCTTCATAGACTTCCTAAATTTTTTCATTCAGCAAATGTTCAAAAATGAGTAACTGTTATGGGCAGGGAACTGCTTCAGTAGTATATATATATCAATTGGATACATTCTAGCAGGGAGCAGGCAGAGGAAGGAGGACCAGGGCCTGGATAGAGGAAGTAGACAATAGTGAAATTAGCATACTTTATGGTTTATTAGGAAGAGGTAGGTGTTACTAATAAACATTGAAACTAGAGAAAGAGGGCCAGGGATTTAGCTCAGCGGCATAAGCACCTGCCTTGCAAGCAACCAGTTGTGAGTTCAATCCCTGGTACCAAAAACAAAAAACAAAACGAAACTAGGGAAAGATAAGGGAGTAAGTAGTGTGAGGGGTGCAGATGGGCAATAGCTGGGGAAACTGCAGTATAGGTCTCAGTAGGGGAGATTTTAGCCAAGACCAGAAGGAATATAAATTGGTTGTTAAAACTGGTTGTCAAAAGTAGCCTATTGTGTTTTAGCACTAAGCTTGTTGTACAGATAAACAGCATCCATGAAAAGACAAATGTCGGGGCTGGGGATTTAGCTCAACGGCATAAGCACCTGCCTGGCAAGTGTGAGGTTGTGAGTTCAATCCCCAGTACCAAAAAAAAAAAAAAGAAAAAAGACAAATGTCTTCAAAATATGCATGGTTTCTATAATTTCTGATATTAGGGAAAAATAAGCTACTTGACATTGTTTTGGATGTTGAGCAACCTCTGTTTTGCCTCAGTATCCAAGAAGTATATGATTTGCATATTTTCATACAGAAAGGAATGATTTGGAGCACAGTATTTTGAGACCTGTTAATCATATATGATAGAGGCAGAACAGCTGTGCCAAAGAGCCAGAAAAATTTATCAGTGCACTTTTTATTGAACTCACTTCTAAGGACTATTTGGTTCCAATAGTTCCTCAGGTGATGATAAAACTGATTCACTTGGATTAAATGAATTCCCAAATAGCATATTTACTGTGTACAATTTTCTGGTTTGTTTTAGATTTTGCTATATAACCACAAATCTAGTTCATATGGTTAAAGGTAGCAAATTAATAGTTACCAAAAATATAAGAAAACACACATACAAATTAATAGTTACCACAGTTTGTCATTTTCTAGGCTGTGTTTGATGCAATTGTTATTGCTGATTTTACTACTTTACCCAAGGTGACATTATTTTTCTTTCTTTTTTCTCTCTCTCTGTCTCTCTCTCTCTCTCTCTTTTTTTTTTTGTATGGGGAAATCAAACTCATGACCTCACACTTGCCAGGCAGGTGCTGTGCCACTGAGCTATATCCCTAGCTGACATTATTGTTCTAATCAGTTGTTTTTCCTGGTAAACCAAGACTGAGATTGCCAAAGCATCATAAACAATACTATAGGTCAGTGCCAAAGAACCAGAAACTGGGCCAAATAGACAGCAACTTCTCATCCCCAATAAATTAGAAAGGTAGGATCTTGCAAAGGACTCAAAACCCAAAAGCCAGCTACATGTGGAAGACATCTCTGAGAAGTAGTCATTTTCTAAGGGTTCTACATACTAGAAATAAAGCTAGATACATATTAGAAATAAATCACCATACGCAGTTTATAAGCATCAACCCAGGAATTAATTTTTTTTAAAAAATACAAAGAGAGAAGACACTTAAGCAAGATGCAACCCCAGACTTCCAGCTCACCAAAGGCAAACACAGGGTTCAATGAGGTAGAACAATTCAAAAGCCACCCACCTGGACTCTCAGAGTGATAACAGTGGAAGTAACAAAGCAGATGAATGGAGCTCTGGAAAAAATCAAATCATAAATGGTTTCTCAAATAACTATAGAGATGGTGACCATAGTGAAAGACATGTTTAATGGCTCTAGGACAGAGATAGATCAAAAAACAATAGAGGAGCTTAGAAATATGATGGAAACCATGAATGCCCAACATAGGAAAGAAATGGAATTCATGAAACAAATTCAAACAGATATCATGGAGATTAAAAATTCAACTGAAAGTATACATAGCAGAATAAACCAATGTGAGGACAGAATATCAGATAAAGAAGACAGGATTGAAGTTAGTAATCATGAAAAGAAAGAGTTCTTAAAAATAGCAGGAAACCATGAAATATCAGTCCAGCAGCTGCTAGATGCTACAAAGAAGAATAATTTAAGATTCACAGTGAAAAAGCAGGGGACAGCATATACAACATAAAACAACCTGTTTACAGAAGTAATGGCAGAAAACTTCCCAAGCAGAGAAAAAAATTGTCATACAAATAAATGAGGCATACAGACCTCCAATTAACTATGATAAAAAAAAATCTACACCAGGGCATATAATAGTCAAGGTTCCAGAAATTCGACATAAGAACAGAATGTTAAAAGCTGTTAGATAAAAGAAACAAACCTCTTATAAAGGAAAGCTCATCAGAATCACAGCACAGCACTTCTCAACACAAACCTTCAAGTCAAGGGGAGCTTGGAGTGAAGTTTGTTTAGTTTTTTGTTTATTTGTTTTGAGACAGTATGTCACTATATAGTTCAGGCCGGCCTTGGACTCACTATGTAGCCCAAGGCTGGCCTTGAATTTGTGATGATCCTCCTGCCTCAGCCTCCTGAGTACTGGTATTGAAGGTATGCACTACCACACTCAATTGGAGTGAAGTATTTCAAGCCCTAAAAGAAAACAACCTCTAGCCCAAATTGATGTACCCTGAAAAACTAGTTTTCAAAATTGCTGGAGAAATAAGATACTTCCAGGACAAAGAAGACCTGAAGAAATTCATGACCACTAAACCAGCACTCTAAAATGTTCTGAAGAATATATATATATATATATATATATATATATATATATATATATATTTGGTGCTGGGGATCGAACTGAAGGATATTCTTAGATAACAAGGACTACAACTCCATGAGCCCCAAAGGAATGAATCCACCAGTCAAGACAATCAATTAAACAGAGTGTGAGAAGGAACCAACAACAAGAAAATAATATGAAAAGAATAAGTCAATACATATCATTTATAATCACCAATGATAATGGTCTCAATTCACCAATCACAAGAAACAGACTTACAGAATAGATCAAGAAGCAAGATCCAACAATATGCTGCATACAAGAAACACATTTAATTCAAGAAGAAATTCATAGACTGAAAATCAAAGGATGGAAAACAATACTTCATGCAATGAGACTCTGGAAAAAAGTAGGGGTAGTTATTCTAGTAGTTATTCTATTTGCAGACATAGTGGATTTCAAACCAAGACTGATTAAGAGAGACAAGGAAAGTCACTACATCCTTGTAAAGGAAACAATCCAAGAGGAAGAGAAACAATCAAATATATATACACCAAATACCAGCATATCCAAATATATAAAACAAATATTAACTGACATGAAAAATCAAATGAGCACTAAAACATTTGTAAGGGGAGACCTGAATACTGTCACAAATACATAGATCAACCAGACAAAAAAATCAACAAAGAAATATCAGAACTAAACCAAACTTTTGAATAAATGGACTTAGTAGATGTCAAAAGAGTGTTCCATGTCACAACATCAGAATACATATTCTTCTCAGCTGCATAAGGGATGTTCTCCAAAATGGACAATATACTAGCTCATAGAACATGCTTAAGTAAATGCAAAAGAACTTAAATTTTCCCATGCATATTATCTGACCATACTGTAATGAAGTTGGAAATCAATGGCAGAAGAAACCACAAGAACTTCATAAACACATGGAAATTAAATAGCACACCTTCCTGAACAACCAATGTGTCACAGATAAAATTAAAGAAGACATTAGAGTGATGGCTGGTCTGAAGGTTTTGTACGAGTGAGGCAGTGACCTGAGGCAGGCAGGGTAGGTGTGGAGAGGGCCAGCCCAGGCAGCTTCTTTGCCCTTAGGCCTGGCAAGCCAGCCAGAGATTGCAATCAGGTGCATGTTGATCCACAGCAGGGGGCTCAGCAAGTGGAATTCCAGTGGCTGCCATGACTCTGATGCAAGGTGAAGGCAGCATGAGTGATCCCTGAATGTGCCCTGGGTCATACCTAGCTGTTCATTTTTGAATAGGAAAATGAAGAGAGCTATTCACCTAAAATTGATTTAAGAGGTATCACTGAAGAATCTGGGGTCAACACAAATGAAATAAAAAGGCTATTTACAGAAATAATAGCAGAAAACTTCCCAAACATGGGGAAAGGATCTGGCATACAGATAAGCAAGGCATATAGAACTCCAACTAACAATAACCAAACTAAATCTACAACCAGACATATAATAATAATCAAGATTCCAGAAATTCAGCACAAGAACACAATATTAAAAGCTATTAGAGAAAAGAGACAGATCACCTATAAAGGAAAACCAATCAGAATCATGGCAGACTTGTCAACACAAACAAGAGCTTGGAGTGAAGTGTTTCAAATCATGAAAGAAAACAACTTCCAACCCAGATTGATGTACCCTGCAAAACTATCTTTCAAAATTGTTGGAAAATAAGATACTTCCACGATAAAGAACAACTGAAGTGATTCATGACCACCAAACCAACTGTACAGAGAGTGCTAAAGGTTATTCTAGAAAGATAAAGATGTCCATGATTCCAAAAACAGCAGCAGAGGAGGATTGCCAAACAGGATAGGAAATTGAATGGAGAGAAAAAGTGGAGAATCAACAGCAGGAGAATAGCATGGCAGAGATGAACCAATGTATGCTGGTTGTAACCATTAATGTAGATGGCCTCAATTCACCAATTAAAAAAAAACACAGGGAAGTGAATCAAGAAACAAGATCCATCATATACAAGAAATACATTTAACTTAAAAGAAAATTCATAAAATGAAAGTCAAAGGAGAGAAAACAATTGTTCCACATAACAGGAGACCAGAAAAAAGTAGGGGTAACTTGCCCATGAATCGCAGAATGTATAAGAAAGATATGGCATTTTCATGCAATGGAAAACTGCCCAGCTGTAAAGTAAGGTAATCTCAAGGCTCTTGTAGGTAAATAGATTCGACTAGAGATCATATTCATGGGTGAAATGGTTTGAATTCATATGGGCGAATCCTTGCATAAAAAACAGAAAAAGTTACTGGGATCCAAAAAGCACAAAAAGATATTATGAAAGTGATTAGGGAAGAAACACCTAGGAGGGGAAAGTGGTAATCACTGTTAATTTCTTATTGTCTTGTCTTGAACTCTTGTATTGTTTTCATAATTGTGTTGGCTTTTGTTTTATTCTGTCTTGTTATTAGATTTTACTGTGTCTGATGATATGGGCAGCTATTTTGAAGAAAACAGGATGTATTATAGTAACCATTATTGTTTTTCTATTATCTTGTTTTGAACTCCTATAATGCTTTCATTCTTTTGTTTAATTGCTTTTATTGTTTTGTTTTGTTTGCTTTTATTATGTGTGATGATATAAACAGCTATTTTGAAGAAAATGAGACATTATGGTAGCCATTGTTGATTTCCTATAATCTTTTTTTGAAGTCTTATAATGCTTTTCCTTTGTCTTGTTTTTTTTTTTTTTTTTTTTTTTTTTTTTTTTT
>PVJX010025697.1:0-15411 GCA_004027295.1 Dolichotis patagonum | reverse complement strand
TTGTTGATTGCCTATTGTCTTGTTTTGAAGTCTCATACTGCTTTCATTCTTTTGTTTTGATTGGTTTTATACTATTTTGTTTTGTCTGATGTTATTGTATGTGAAGGTATGGACAACTAATATGAAAAAAGAAAAGACATTATGATAGCCACTGTTGATTTCCTATTGTCTTGTTTGGAAGCCCTGTGTTGTTTGCATTGTTCTGTTCTGATTTGCTTTGTTCTGTTTTATTTTGTGTTATTCTCTTTAAAATAAAAAAAGGGGCTGGGGATTTAGCTCAGCAGCATAAGTGCCTGCCTTGCAAGTGCGTAGTCGTGAGTTCAATCCCCAGTACCAAAAAAAAAAAAAAAAAAAAAAGAAATTAGACAATTTCTATATTTAAATGATGATGCACGTACAACATACTGGAATTTCTGGGATGCAGTGAAAGCAGTCCCATGAGAGAATTTTATAGTAGTGAGTACCCATGTCAGGAAAACAGAGTGAGCTCAAATAAACAACTTACTGTTGAACCTTAAGCTTCTAGAAAAAGAAGAGCAAGTCAAGCCCAAGGCTCGTATGAGGGAGGAAATTATAAAGATCAGAGCAGAAATTAATGCACAGGAGAATAGGGAAAAATACAAAGAATCAATGAATCAAAGAGTTGGTTCTTAGAAAGATTAAATAAAATTGACAAACCCTTAGACAACTTTATCAAAAAAAGTAAAGACTCAAATTCATGCAATTAGGAATGAAAAAGGTAAAATCACAATAGATCCTGCAGAAATCCAGAAAATAACCAATACTTACTTCAAGAACCTGTATTCTAATAAAATGAAAAGTCCAAAAGAAATAGACAGATTCCTAGGCACATATGAATTACCAAAACTGAATAAAGAAGATAGAAAAATTCTAAATAAATCAATATCAGTCAGTGAAATTGAAGATGTAATTAAAAACCTACCAACAATAGCAAAAAAGCCCAGACCTTGACAGATTCACTGCTAAATTCTACAAGAAATTTAAAGAAGACCTAATATTTCTACTTTTCAAACTCTTAAATGAAAGGGAAACAATATTCCCAAATTCATTCTGGGAAGCAAGCATTACCTGGATACCAAAACTGGAGAAGGACCCAACCAAGAAAGAGAAATATAGGCCAATCTCCCTAAGAAATATAAATACAAAAATCCTCAATAAGATACTGGCAAACAGGGGGCTGAGGATTTAGCTCAGCAGCATAAGCGCCTGCCTTGCAAGCACACAGTCATAAGTTTGATCCCTGGTACCGATAAAAAAAAAAAAAGATACTGGCAAACAGAATACAGAAAATCATCAAGACTATACACCATGACCAAGTAGGATTCATCCCAAAGATGCAAGGGTGGTTCAACATATGCAAATCAATAAATGTAATACCACATATTAACAGAGCTAAGGACAAAAACCATATGATCATTTCAGTAGGCTTAGAAGTGTTTGACAAAGTCCAACATCAGTTTATGATAAAAACTGTACAGAATATTGGAATAGATGGTCTTTATCTCAATCTGATAAATATCATCTATGACAAACCAACAGCCAACATCATACTAAATGGACAAAAACTGAAAACTTTACCTTAAAATCAGGAATAAGACAAGGATGTCCACCGTCACCATTTATTTATTTATTTATTTGGGACCAGGAATCAAAATCAGGACCTTGTGCTTGCCAGCCAGGCACTTATTCCATGAGCTATATTCCCAGATCCTCTGTCACCACTCTTATTCAATACAGTTCTGGAAACATTAGATGAGAGATAAGAAAAATTAGATAAGAGACAGAAATAATAGGAATAAAGATAGAAAAGTAAGAAGTTAAATTATCATTCTTTGGGGATGACATGCTGCTCTACATAAAAAGCCCAAAAAAACTCCATCAAAAGGCTTGTATATTTAATAACTAAATTCAGTATCATAGCTGTATACAAAGAGAACACACACAAAAAAAATCAAGAGCATTTCTGTAAACAACAAACTCACTGAGAGGGAAATTAGGAAAACAATGCCTTTCACAGTAGCATCCAAAAAAATAAAATACCTAGGGATCAACCTAACCAAGGAAGTAAAAGTTGTTTACACTGAAAACTACCATACTCTGAAAAAGGAAATCAAAATGGACATCTGAAAATGGAAAGGTATTTGTTATTCTTAGGTAGGAATATGGCCATACTTCCAAAATTGTTATACAGATTTAATGCACTCTCGATCAAAATCTCAATAGCACACCACACAGAATTAGAGAAAACCACTCTAAAATCCATTTGGAACCAGAAGAGACCTTGCAAAACTAATTCTGGACAACAAAGGGAAGGCAGGGAACATCATAATCCCTGACTTGAAATTATATTATAAAGCTACTGTAATAAAAACAGCATGGTACTGGACAAAGAAAGACTTGAGCATCAGTGGAACAGATTAGAAGATGCAGAAACAACTCCAAACATACTTAGCTACCTTATCTTTAAACAAAGGAGGCAAACATCTTTACGGCAAGAAAGCTAACTTCATTAATAAATGTTGTTGGAAAAACTGGCTTTCCACATGCCAGAGACTAAAGCTAGACCCATGTCTCTCACCATGCACTAAACTAAAAATGAAATAGATCAAAGATCTAAATATTAAAACAGAAAAACTAAATCTGCTGGAAGATGAACTAGGGATTTAGCTCAATGGTATAAGCACTTGCCTGGCAAGTGCAAGGTCCTGAGTTTGATCCCTGGAACCAAAAACTAACTAACTAACTAACTAACTAACTAACTAAATCTGCTGGAAGATAGAACTCTTGAAGACATTGGTGTAGGCAAAGACTATGAACAAAACCCTGATTGTAGGAAACTACATGGGTACCTCTCCTTGAATGCAGAACAACTGCTGCAACATTAGTTAATGGAGTCTTATTTCCATATACTGGTATGTACAGAGCTGGCTGTGGTATTTATCTCTCTTTAATTGGCTCTAAGCAATGCCAATAAGGCCAGCCTAAAGTACTGATTGTAATCTTTGGGACCATTCTGACAGTCTCCTGTTTCCTCTCATAGTGCTCTCTGTAAAAGATAAGAGCACACACAGTAGGATGCCAGAGCCAGTCATCTCCAAGAATGTCAGCTGGGTACTAGTCTCAAAATAAGGAGGCTATGAGTCCCCAGGGCACAAAAATTTACATATCAGAAACTGAAACAACAGCATCCAAAAACAATTCAATTGCTACCTTAATTGGATTAAGCAGATTGATCCTTCGGCATGGCATTCTCCCTGTGTTTTGCAAAGATGCTTTTCTCCCTAACTTGCTAACAAGTTCAAGTTACTCACATAGTTTTCACCATCCTTGCTGTCACTCATTCTCGGCCCACCCGCTTCTAGACAAGATAACTTCTGGGAGAGATCGTGGATAAAGGCCTTTGTCCACACATCCTCACTTGGATCAGACTTAGGATCTTTGGCTGCCCTTAACTTTGATATGTCTTGGTGTCTTCACTCTGGCTGTGGGTTGCATTGTAATTAACTTACCAGGATTCCAATAATATCTCAGTGGGATTACAAATATAACTTTTTGGGTTGTGAGGAAGACTGGAAAAAGGATTACAATAGCTGTATTACAACATTCGATATTGGGAATACCTGATCACAAAGGAAGTATCACAAATAATCAACAACTAGGATCTCATCTTATTAAAAAAGCTTTTGCACATCAAAAGAAACTACCAGTAGAGGGCCAGGAATATAGGTCAGTGGCACAGCACCTGCCTAGCAAGCACAAGACCCTGAGTTAAATTCCTGGAACAACAACAACAAAAAAAATTAGTTACTCAGAGTACAAAATATAGGCATTTAATTGTCCAACAACATAAGAAACTATCAATGTAGTAAAGAGACAACCCACAGTATGGGAAATATTTTTGACAGCTGTTCCTCAGACAGAGGACTACTATCTAGAATACATAAGGAACTCAAAAAAAAAAAAAATCACCCACCCTAAGGCTGGGAATTTAGCTCAGTGGTTCAGATGCTTTGCTGGTAATAGTGAGGTCATGAGTTTGATCCCCAGTACCAGAAAAAAAAAAACTTCTATAAAAAAAAATCACCCATCCCCAATTTAAAGGCCTAATGCAAAAATGAGCATCTGAAATGAGTAGGCACTTCTCAGATGAAGAAGTAGAAACAGCAAATAAATATATGAAAAAATGTTCAACATCACTGATCATTCAAGAGATGCAAAATAAAAGAATGCTGAGTGGGCAAGGGTGGTGGCACACACCTGTAATCCTAGCACTTGGGAGGCTGAGGCAGAGGGATTGTTGTGTGTTCAAGGCCAACCTGGGCTACAAAGTAAGTTCAAGCATAGCCTAAACTGCATAGTGAAACCCTGTCTCAAACAAACAAACGCATAGAAAAGAAAAATGCTGAGATTCCATCTCACTCCAGAAAGAATGGCAATTATCAAGAAATTTACCAGTAACAAATGCTGGCAGGCTGTGGAGAAAAAGGAAACTTTCTCCAGTATTGGTGGAATTGTAGATTGGTGCAACCACTATGGAAATCAATATGGAGGGACCTCAAAAACTAAAACTAGAGGTTCCATTCAACTCAGTTACTCTCCTTCTTGGCATCTTCCTGGAAGAATTAAAAGTATCATACCACAGCAATATATGGATACCCATATTTATAGAGGCAAAATTGGTAATGCCTAAATCTTGGAAACGGCCAAAATGTCCATCAACTAATGAATAAAGAAGATGTGGTTTTGTCATTCTATAGAGTATTTTATACAATGGCACTATAAAGAAGGATAAGCTTGAGACGTTTCTAGCTAAATGGTTGCATCTGAAGGCCATATTTTTAAGTGAAATAATTCAGACTCACATGTTTAAATGTCACACTATTTCTCTGGTGTGAGAAAGTGAAAGTGTAAATAAGGACCAAAATATATAATAGATATTGGGAAATGGGACAAAATGTTCAAATGAGAAGAAGAAGGGAGGGGATGGGGGAAAAGAAAGAAGGGACAAGAAAAAAAGAAGGAAAAAATGGAAACAAAGCTTTTTTAAATAAGGAGGGGAAGATGGGTTGAAGGGAAGTGAAGGAAATGGGAAAAAAGAAGCAGCAAGATACACCGGTACAGGTACAAATTCTCTATGATAATGACTGTTATCATTATGTACATCTATAATGTACAATAAAATAAAATGCAAAAAAATTCTCAGATATAAACAAACTCTTGAGAAGTGGTGTCACTTTTGAAACTTTTTGATATGTAGAAATGTCTCATACCATGTGGGTGCAGACATTTTCTCCAGAGTTATATATACACTTCTGAACCACAAGAAACAACTAATTATCACTGTTATTCTTAGCTTTGTGATTGTTTTATGTGTTTAACTGTCTGACACTCCTGGCTAGTAAGTTCCTTTACTACATACTTCGTATGTCTTTCTATCCTCCAAAGTATTTACTGCAGAAGTAGACAGAACAGTGACTCCGTTCATGCCAATTTCACTGTCAAGGATATTTGGCATTTCTAGTGATTTTTACAGTCAAACAGGTTCATGATTTTGTGATATTTTATTAGTAGTATTTTAGTTTCAATGCAGTGACCTGCAGAACCTCCATTAATAATGCAAAATCACACATTCAAAACACAGCTTCGAGCAATATCAACTGTATGATCAATATAACCTTGAAGAATTCGTGGAGGCTGCTAAGATACCAGGAAATGCCATGTGAAGAGACAATAGCAATAGAAGCTTGGCCTTGCTAAAGATCATCAAAAGATTGCATCTATTTTTCTTTTTTTTTTTTTCTTTTTTTTTTTTTTTTGGTACCAGGGATCAAACTCACGACCTCACGCTTGGCAGGCAGGGACTTATGCTGCTGAGCTAAATCCCCAGCCCTGCATCTATTTTTCTAACATGATTATCAAGGAGGACTTACTGTATCATTTCTGTATCATAAGATATCCTGGATTTCCTCAATGATTTTTTTACCTGCCTTTTCTAACATGTGAAAGGTGAATATTATCACCCAATGTGATGATTGATTGGTGGCTGCTGTGTTTTATTTTAAAGATACTGGAGAGCATGTGTTCTTAAGAAAAACAAATCCTTTTCATTTTTATAATATGATATCTAATACAGGTGTTTCTTGCTTAACAACCTACCTTTTTAATGACTGGACTTAGGAGAGAGGCACACTAGACTTATGACCTGCCACTTACAATTCATTCTTCTTTTTCTTTTTTCTTTGTACATTTTTGTACATCTTGTTGACAGAGCTTCAATGTCTTTTTTTTGGTACTGTCACCTTGTTTATAGAGTACTGTAATTTTTCTGGTTGTACTGTACAGTATGGTAGTTGTATGTTTTGTTATACATTAAAGTACTGCATGTAAGAGGTAAGTCATCAGTACTGCAAATAAAAGCTAAGTCATCAAAATGGAGTTTCCTTTGACTTCTTAGCACACTATTCTAAACAGTTGGTCTTTGTGAAACCTAATACACAATTAGAAAATTTTTCTCTTTTTGAGGAGACAAGTTTTGCTTTGTTGCCCATGCTGGCCTTGAATTCTCCATCTTTCTGTCTCAGCCTCCTGAGTAGCTGGAATTAAAGGCCACTGCATCCAGCTTAGAAAATTTCTTAATTAATATAAAATCTGAACAATATGAACTAGGTATTAGAAACCATTATCATAAATGATAAAGACCTAATGAGCTGGGTATGGTGGTACATGCCTGTAATCCCAGCACTTGAAAAGCTGAGGGAGGAGGATCAATGTGAGTTCTAGCCCAGTTTGACTTACATACTGATAGATAGCCTGTCTCAAAAAAAGAAAAAAAAAAGACATAATGAATCATGTCTTACCACTGGAAGGAAACATTTATGTATATATGTATGTATGTATGTATGTATGTATGTATTTATTTATTTATTTTTCGTACCAGGGATTGAACTCACAACCTCCGCTTTCTAGGCAGGCGCTGGTGCCGCTGAGCTAAACCCCCGGCCCAGAAATATTTATAACAAGTTTTTTCATTGGCTAAATTTCATAAGCAGTAATACATCTTCCCTTTGTCTTTATTTCATGTTGATTAATGTCTTCTGATGATCTTCCGTGTTGTAGAATAATATTTTTTTCTTAGAGTTTCATGTTCCTATTTAACTGTAAGGGTATTTTCATGAATTGGCTTCTTTCTGTGACATCCTCCTATACAGACTAATTTCATCTACGTTGCAGACACTTCAGAGTGCTTCTCTTTTACAACCTCATAAATTTGACCATTTACATAATTTTTACTTCTCCCCTATTTGAAATCTATTGCATCCTGGTACTCTATGAATTTAAATTTAGAATAGGAAGTTTCAAACTTACAGAGTTGTTTCAAAAGTTTGTTCATGTTGAATTTATGTTTTGTTTTGTTTTTGAGACAGATCTTGCTACATGGTTCACACTGGCCTTGAACTCACTATGTAGCCCAAGCTGGCCTCAAACTTGCGGAAATCCTCCTGCCTCAGCCTCTTGAGTGCCAAGATTACAGGTATGCACCACCAGGCCAGGCTTATGCTGGATTTGTACAGGCACAGTGGCACATGTCTGTAAATCGCTGAATCTCAGGAGGTTGAGGCAAGAGGATTGCAAATTTAAGGCCAGGCGGGGCAATTTAGTGAGACCCTGTCTCAACTTAAAAATAAAGTAGGTTAGAGGTAAACCTCAGTCATAAAGTGCTTGCCTAATATAGACAAGGTCCTGGGTTCATTCTTCAGTATTAGAGAAGATTGGTTCCTTGAGATTCATTACTCTGGTTTCATAGAAATGTGTGGTGAATGCTGGTTAAGTTCCATACATGCATGGCCCAAATAATGCAAGGTATTTGTTTAAACTTTTTCTCAGAACCAGCTATCATGTCCTTCTGAAGGAAGAAGAGTCTTCTTTCTTCCTTGAGAGGCTAGCTCAAGGCAAAATTTTTCATGAGGTCAGACTGATCTTGGACATCTCTTTTTTCTATTAACATCCTACTTTTTCTTGTCCAGAATTTCTAAGAGCTATTGTTCCTAACATCCCTGGGCCCTACAATGCAAAGCACTGTATTCACCCCACCCAGAGTACTGCAGACTCCAAATGACTGAAAGCCACCTTCCCTATTGCTACTGCCACTGACTCAAGCAGGCTTGCACAAGTTAAGAGGAGACCAATCTGACTGACCTGACATTGAGCAATGGAAAGCCCAAAATTCTGCAGGAGATTTTTGAGATTTTAAGGAATTGTTTTCCGTACATTATCATCAGTGATATAATTTTATTTTATTTTATTTTATTTTATTTTATTTTATTTTATTTTATTTTATTTTTGATACCGGGGATTGAACTCACGACCTCACGCTTGCCAGGCAGGCACTTAAGCCACTGAGCTAAATCCCCAGCCCCCCCCAGTTTTTCTACAAGTGTCAAGTTTTATTTTTCCTCCAGTATATCAGCAGCAAATATGATTGCCTATATGAAAAGAGGGAACCTCTAGTACAAATCTATTGATCAGAAACTACTTGACCAGAAGAATTCATGGGAGAAGGAAAGAGTTACGGTAAAAGCAGAGAAATTAAGTCAAGAACCACTGCTTCGAACCAAGTGTGGTAGCACACCCCTCTAATCCCAGCATTTAGGAGGCTGAGGCAGGAGGATTATTGGGAGTTCAAGACCAGTCTGGGTTACAAAGTGAGCTCAAGCGCAGCCTGAACTGCATAGCAAGACCCTGTCTCAAAAAAGAAAAAAAAAAATCCCCAAACCAGCCATGGTGGTGCATGCCTGTAACCCTTAGCATTCAGGAGCTGAGGCATGCTGATTATGAGTTTCAGGACAGCCAAAACTATAACCTGTTTTATGAAAAATTAAAAATAAAAAGGAATCCCTGATCATCAGCTACAGGGGAACAAGAATGTTCACACAGTGTAGGTAGGAATGCAAAATGGAACTTCCTGTGTAGAGAATAATTTAGCAAAACATATCAAACCTTCTTATGTAGCAATCCTGCTTTTTGCACTCTATCTTGTTGATAAAAATTGAAAATATACTAGAAAAATATACACATTCAGTGCCTGCAGCATTTTTTTATTTGTAAAAGCTGAAAACAATAAGAATATCCAATAGAGGGCTAGTAGAATAAGTTATAGTACATTCATATAGCTGTCAAAAACAATGAGACAGAGCTGAGGGTATATGTGGCTCAGTGGTAGACGATGTACTCTGCATGTGCAAGACCCTAACGAACAAACCTGTAAGATACACTGTTAAACGGAAAAAAAAAAAAAAAAAACACCCTGTAATCCCAGTTTGGTAGTGCACCCCTGTAATCCCAGCACTCAAGAGGCTGAGGCAGAAGGATCATTGGGAGTTCGAGACCAGCCTGGGTTACAAAGTGAGCTCGAGGCCAGCCTGAACTGCATAGTGAGACCCTGTCTCAAAAAAGAAAAAACAAAACAAAACAAAAACAGCCGTGGTGGTACGTGCCTGTAACTCTTGCTTTCAGGAGCTGAAGCATGCTGATTATGTTTCAGGCCAGCCTGAACTATAACCTGTTTTAAAACGACACATACCTGTAATCCCAGCCCTCATCCTAGTGAGACCCTGTCTCAAAAAAAAAACTTTTAAATACCCCCCAAAACCCACTGTGTATATAAACCCTTCCTACTTTTAAAATATATGCATCCTAAATCTGAATAAATGGAAATATATGTTATATCCTTAATTGGGGAAAAATATTAAAAAACAAAGTAAGTGCATCTGTATATGCTTAGAATATTTCTGGAAGGGAATAGAGTAAGTTGGTAACAGTGGCTCCTTCAAAGACAGAGAAATGGAAGATTAACAAATAGGAGAAGAAGAGAGACTCACATTACACTATGAATCTGTGCTGTTTGAGTATTTTACTGTATAAATTTAAGATCTTTTTTCTGGTGTTGCACACTGAACGCAGGACCTTGCATATGCTAGGCCTGCACTCTGTCACTGAATTACATTCTCAGCCCTACTGTGTGCATTTTTAAGAAATAAAATTCAGGAAAAAAATTGTGAAAAACAGCTCATCAAAAATGCAGATTGTATAAAAATCACAGGATACCAGAGCTACAAGTGACTTTAGAGACTAGAAGAAAACTGATTCTCAGGACTTAGATTTGCTCAAGGAGATTAACCCACTACCTTGTGGCTTTAGCACTGTCAGGGTTGTCAACTAAAACTTTGTGTCTACCTCCATCTCCTTTCCAGTCTCACCTTTGCCTCTTAGAACAGATCCAATCTGAGACTTGGATGTAGGGATTAGGTAACAGCTTGGAGGGGCAGAGTTGTATCTGTGAGGAGCAGCAAAGACTGTCAGATTCTTCAGAATGTGCTTGGCATTGGGCCTTCCATCTGAGTATAAAAGGTTGACTTGCACTTTGTTCCCAGAGCCAAGGCACTGCAGGGTAGCCACAGTTTGATTTTGGGTAGATGTGCCCCTTTTGGCTTCTGTGTAAGTTTCTGGAAGGAGAACCAGACAGAAGAATGCATCTTGTTCTTAAGTTGAACAGTGCCCAGCTAACCTACTTGCATTCATAATCCCTATTAAATGCCACTGCTTCTGGGCATAGTCGGGCATGGCTGTTATCCCAGCTACTAGGGCAGCTGACACAGGAAGATCACAAATTTGAGTCTAGCCTGGGCAAGTGAGCAAGACCCTATTTCAAAATAAAATAGATAAGGCTGGAAATGTAACTTAGCACCTTCTTGGTTCAACTCATTACCAAAAAAAGAAAAATTTTTAAAAAGCCACAAAAAAACCCAACAAAACTTCTATCAGTACACTTTCCCCTCTTGCAATTTACCTCTTATGCATTATATATTTATGATAATAAATATCCAAGTCCTTCTTTTCTTGCCATAGGTGCCCTGAAGATAGGGCCCATGAAGATTGTAATTCATCATAAGTAAATGGTTATAAATTTTTTTTCAGGTGCTACTTTCTCTCTCTTCGTAACCTCATCTGTTTGGTTTATATAGGCATACTTGGATAATAAGGTAATTTAAAAATTAGTTCCTGTTCAGTCCCCACTACCACACACACACACACACAAATTAGTTTCCAGAAATCCTGGAGGGTACATATCTTTAGACTATCTGAGATCTGAGCTAAGAAGGAAGAGATAAAGCTTATTTCATTTCATGTCATTTTTTGAGACAGAGTCTCACTATCTAGTCTAGACTGGCCTTGAATTCACTATGTAGTGCAGGGTGGCCTCAAACTCTCAATAATCCTCCTGTCTCAGCCTCTCTAGTACTGGGATTACAGGTGTGCACCACCATGTCCAGCCAAGATAAGGCATCTTTTAAAGGTAAACATTTTTTAGAAGAGTGAAGTGATTTTCCAGAAAGGGTTCATTCCCTACCTTGCGTTAGCAATTGCCTGATGTTTCTCACATCCTTTGGGAGGAGCCCAGGCAGCTGTTCCACTTGGCAAGTGTTATCTCTGAGATCTGAGGTAGAGTAGGGAGAATTCAAATTTACTGAGTGTTTATTAGAATTCTGGGCAGGAGAGAGGGATACAAGAGAATTAAGTTCCTGCTCATCGCAACTGGGGAAATCAAACACTCCCTTAAAAAAGAAAGACTTTGAAACACAGAGTAGTAGGAGTTAGCTTATTATAAAGGAAACTACCAATCTATTACTATTAGTAGACAGAAAAGTGAAACAGAGTTAAGTAAAGTTACTAAGTTAATGAAAGATTAGCCGGGGATTTAGCTCAGTGGCTTAAGCGTCTGCCTGGCAAGCACGAGGTCTTGAGTTCGATCCCCGGTACAAAAAAAAAAAAAAAAAAAAAAAAAAGATTAACCAACATATTCCCTCAAAAAGTGCTTATTTTCTCTTCCACCTGTTCTATTTGCCTGCTGTATTAAAGAGAACTTGGAGAGTTTATTAATTACTGCCTTGGATGTAGTGTCTATAGATTCCACAGAGCCATAAGTCATAGTTCTTTTTACTTTTCGACACATGACTCAAAGAACAGAACTTTTCTTAATTTGTTAAATTGGTTACTGCTGTATCTTAGGATATTTTGCCTTAAGTCTTATTAACTAATTGTAGGAATGAAATGTTTAGAAACTGAAAAATTACATTTTAAACAGTTGCTAAAGAGTAGTAAAATAGTGGCTCCACCTTGTATCACCTTTTCCTTCATCTCTCCCCCCTCCCAGAGCGTCCTCATCTAACTATTTGGATGTGCCAACTTATAAACAAAGGCAACATTTTACAAGAGCTTATGAATTTGAGAATCTTAGATGAGGATACTACCAAAACTTTGGCAATACCTTCTTGTAAAGAAAAAAGGATTTTTAATGCTATTTATGTGAACAGAAGAACACATCATAAGTGGTCTCTCTGAGGTGAGTAAGTTATAGACCTGTTTAGAGGCAAGATACATGGGCTAACTTTTGAAAAATATTGCTTGTTAGATACTAGCTATACTCTTACCTGGTGGAAAAGACCCCAAAATACTTTCTAGGCCTCTCTTTGAATTTCCCATGATATTATGCTAGAGAGGTACTTACCTTTCTTGTTGGAATCATAAGATGCAATGATTAGGCTGAAGACTAAAATGGTATCCATGTTAGCTTGAACACATGAATTTAAACCCTCAATGCAAAAACAATCCACTGATAATCTGTCATAGCCCCTTGGAAGCCTTGTTTCTAGTTGCTTTTACTTGCCCTAGAAACAAGTTTCACCTTGGAAGAGGCTGGTTCCACCCTAATTACTTTTGCTTTATTTCCTGAAGACCCAAGACTAGAGCTGATTGGAGAAACAGCCAAATCTGCTTATTAATGATTGACTTAGAAGGTCTTCCCCTGACTTTGTTGCTGGTGCCAGCATAAAGAACTATAATTACCTACTGGTTTCCCTAGCAGAAAGGGTATAAACACCCAGTGATATACTTTACAAATACTTGTAGTTAAGACATGTAGTCATTTTCATGCATGCTCACTGATACAGGCACATAGATGTACTCACCAATATAAAAAGAAGTGGTGATTTCTATTAAGGAATATTATTTCTACAGTAAAACAGGACTAAATGTATCAGTGACTTATATTGGAGAGCCATGTTGTTAACCATATCATCCTGAGAAAATTACTTGACTTCTCAGGAACTCAACTTCATGTACGTTAAAATCTCAAAGGATCTTTAGAATAATTCATTCATAGTTATACACATAAACTCACATGACCCTGACATGGTGGCACACACCTATAATTCCAACACTCAGGAAGCTGAAGCAGTAGGATCACTGAGAGTTTGAGGATAGCATGGGCTTCATAGTGAGCTCAAGGCTAGTCTGAATTACATAGTAAAATCCTGTCTCAAACACAAACAAACAACACAATAAGCTCATATGTGCACAGATGCAGGTATAGAGTTCATATTTTCCACTCCTGAATAGTGAAGGGAGCATGGCTAGAAACATTCCTATGACTTGGACCAAGAGGTTTTAGGGAAGAACTGAATACAATAGGTAATACTATTTGCAGTTTGGGAAACTTTTCCTGGACAGATAGTTGCTGTTGAAGACTTTCCCGAAATTGTATCTTTTCTCAAAGAATATACATCTTGAATAATACTTTAATGACTTTTTCATGGCATAGCTAGGTGATCACAAAGGAGCAATTAACCTACTCAGATAATTGCCTTTGCAGTCTTCCTATCCAATCTAAATGTTCTCTATTAGAGCCAACATGGGTTTAGCTATGGATGGCAAGTTTCTGGAAGCAGAAACTCTGATGATAATGATTTAAAGGGAGTTCAAGGGACTTCCTCTGAGGACTTCATGAAACTTTAATCAAATAATAATTTAAATACCACCCTGTTTCCTGACATAAATACAAATCATACTGAGTGTCACAGAAGTCTTGATGGGGAAAGGTAAAGGGAAGAGATGTCACTGAAGGATAGCATGTTTGTTGCCTGAAATGTGAGAGGAGGAGAAATATTGGACATGCAGTCCCAGAGCAAATCTTTATTGGTATTGCTTCTTTTTCCAGCTACACTTGCCAGATTCTCTTAGGTAGTTAGGGCAGAATGAAGGGCTCTAGGTCATGCATGGCTTTTTGGGAGGGGTACTGGAGATTGACCCCAGCCAGTGCCTCATGAATGCTAGGTAAGCACTATAGGGCGGTGCTACATCCATATATTTTGTTTTGTTTTGTTTTGTTTTGTTTTGTTTTGTTTTACTTTTAGAGGCAAAGTCTTACTAAGTTGGCTAGGTTGCCCTTAAAATTGTAGTCCTCCTGCCTTCGCCTCCCAAGTAGATGGGATTAGAGGCATGTGCCACCAGGGTCTGCTGGATATTACGGTTTTTATTGGCTATTTTCTTAACACGATTGTGTATTTCTCTGCTCCCTTTCAGTACTGACACCTTCCCTGCTGTTGTCCTTTCTAAAAATGTCTGTAGATTAATTTCTAGATACCACAGTGTGGTGCTGCCACCTTGCAGCAGAAGTAGAAGTGTATCTGAGGGTTCATTATTCTCATTCTGTGTCACAACATGGCAGAAGTCACTTTTCCAGGCCTCTTGCACACCTGAAATCCCAGCACTTGGGAAGCTGAGGCAGGAGGATCACCATGAATTTGAGGTTACCCTGGGTTAGCCTGGGCTGCTTGGAGCAGGCTATGCTGTGGGGTCTAGAGAAACAGGAGGGTTTCAGTTTTCAATTTACAAGTCAGAATATCTACTGATAAAGAAGTAGGCTCAGAACTAGTTTCCTGCTGCTATAAGCTTCTTTTCTAAGTCTTTGGTATATCTGTGGAGGAGAGGATAACTCTTCTGATCTCCTTTTTCATCCCCTCTTCTCACAAAACCCATTAAAGTTAGGAGGAATAAAAGCTACAGCATAAGTGAACTTTCTTATGTTTAGAGACCTGGCCTCTGTTTTGTTTTGTAGTACCAGCCTTGAACCCAGGCATCAACATGTGTTAGGTATCATGTGTGTTAGGTATGCATCAGGCTAAGTCTGCAGGAGGAGTACTTGACAAAAGCCAGGAAGCCTACTGAGGTTCTAGATTAGCTGTGGCAATTAAATCACTTTGAGAAATCCACTTAACTTCTCTGGATGAGCTTTTCTCTCATGTTCTTTAATGATGTGGTTGGAAAAGATGATTTTCAAGGCTTTCTCTAGGTCTAAAATGATCTTACCTTCACACTGTGCTACTTCTTTTTTTTAGCTTTATTTAAAGAGGATAATTGCTTCTTGGCCTTTCGGCTAAGATCATGTGTATTTAAAGAGGATAAAATTAATTACAACAAAACAGAACATAAGAAAGCAATGTAGGAGACACAGATTTCTTTTTCTTTTTTTTTTTTTTTTTTTTTTTTTTTTTT